>PVJD01000974.1:0-250194 GCA_004026545.1 Mormoops blainvillei
TTAATTAAAGCCAACAGACTTTTATTATGTTCTTTGGAGGTATTTATGCTCAAACTAGTGGAATATTATGGATTTACTGACCATCAGGCTTGCAATGGAGTAAAGAATACAAGTCCAACAATAAGTATAAAAATGGAGGAATTAAGTAAGTATTTTAAGAAAATTATAAAAGTGTGCTATGTGTGGTTGAAGTGAAACTTTCAGAATATGTGTACACATACCCTTTGACTCAGCAATCCACTACTAGAAATCTATCGCAGGGGAATAATTGAGCATTTCCATAAACGTTTAGGTGGAGGGATGCCTACCCAATTGTTATTTCTAATTGTGCAAAATGAAATAGTTCAATAGGTAAATAAATGTATTATGAAGCATTCATTAAAAATTACACATTTGAAATGATTTATAAATATGTATATTATGCAACATGCAGAAAGTAGGGAAGATCTGCAGGGGTCAGAAAAAAGAAAGAGATGAAAACCTGGTAAACAGATGAGCCGCTGCCTTAGCTGGCCTGGGAGGAGGGCTCAGGGAGGGGCTGTTATCCAGGGACTTAGGTTACGACACTTACGTGGGAATAAGAGATAGGAGCTAGGGTCTACTAAAAATACTTTTTTTTATTGTATTCTTTTTCTGTTACCATTTATCCACCTTATACCCTCTTCTACCTCCACCCCATCCTCTACTAAAGGTAATCGACCTCCCAGTGTTTGGCCAGACTCCTTGAAACTCATTGAAGAACTACCACCTTAGGAAGGGGGTGGATTAGGGAAACTCCCACTCAATAACAGAAGTGACATGCAACTGTCTGTCTTGGTTATCTTGGGTAGAAGAAAAAAAAAATTTTTTTTTTTTAGCATTTGTAATCATGGTCCTGGAACTCATGTAGGCTTGGGGCCCAAATTATAGTCTGAGTTCAAGAGAAAATTTTAAAATATTTTCTCCTAACCTGAGGCTCCAGGGTACTGATCAGAAGAAAAGTCGTCTGCTCTGGGATGTATGCTTGTAATGCTGAATGCACAGGTCATCAACAGATCAAGTTTAAAGAAGATAAGCATATAATCCACAATTCAAGGTCTCTGCCTTCCACTTCTGCTTAGATTTTTTTAAAAACAAGATTCTTTATTTTTCAAAACCCTGAATAAAATTCACTCTTACCACTTTCATCTTTAAGTGTTTCTTCTTGTTTCTTCCTGGCAGTCTTGAAATGTTGCCTTGGTTAAAGTGTGAAATCATGACAACTATATGTCAGTGAGGATGATTTCTGAGTGAAACTGAATGGGCTCTTTTTACTTACCGAATAATAACATGCTGAAATTATCCTTCATATCAGAAAATAGTTTTTGTTTTGTTTTTTAAATATCCTGCTTATATTTTCTTCATTGTTGGTGTTTTGTGATCATCCCATTACTTGTAGTCACAGGTACTGCTGTTGTTTATCAGCTTCTTTGAACTGTTATCAATTTGATTAATTGTATGGCAGTTTGATTTGGTAAATGCCCATCAGTTTATCTATAATTCTTTGCAGTATCCTCTCAGCCTATGCTTTCACTTTTTCCTTGGCGTTTACAAATATTACATATTCTACAGATACCCTAGCACCTCCTGCTTTAAACATCATTGTTTATTCTTTTAAAGGACTGCCATTGCAGTCAGGACTTGGGAAAAATGTATGTTGTATTATTGTTGTGATGAGACTTGCACCACTTTTGGATTTTCTTCCCCCCCCCCCCCGCCCAGGTTTCTGCTGACTTGTACTTCTTTTTTACTCCCCCACCCCCAAAGAGTTTATTTATTTATTTATTTATTTATTTATTTATTATTTCTAGAGAGAGGAGAAGGGAGGGAGAAAGGGAGAGAAACATTAATGTGTGAGAGAAACATCAGTTGGTTACTTCACACACGCCCCCAGCTGAGGACCTGGCCCACAACCCAGACATGTGCCCTGACTGGGAATTGAACCTGTGACCTTTTGTTTCACAGACCAGCGCTCAACTCACTGAGTCATACCAGCCAGGGCTGACTTGTGCTTCTTTAATGGAAACTTAATTTTTTGAAGATGCGTTCATTGCTTTTAGAAACTCACCTGTCTGGATGGTCTTGTTTTTGTTCTTTCCGATAATTTCACTTTTATGTTTTAGTTAAGCTTGGAGGTGGTGTCCTTCACAACAGGAGTCCTCTAATTGCCACGAGGGGAGTGAGAAGCAGGGAAAAGATGTCTTGTGAGAGAGCCTCTACGACCATGAGGAAAATTCACCCGAAAAGCAGAACACCTGGGAAAGCTATAAAGGCTGTCCCCAAATGTTGGGATAATGGGGGGAAAGAGGAATCAAAAGGGAAGAAGTTCTAGCTTTAATATGTAGAGGAAATGTTCATTAGAACCAGGCAACAAGCAGATAGACAACACTGCAGAAGAGGTGCCTTTGGTCAATGGGGCTTGCAGGACCAGGCACAGTTTTCAGGCCCAAGTTCCCAGGCTTTGCTCTCTTTTAGACCCACACAATATACATTCTGTAATAGAAAAAGTGTGTGAATTATATACATAGTTCCCATAAAATTTAATTGATATAATTATGAAATGAAGCTTGGAAATAGGGTGCCATTATATGTCCATTTTTGTCTCTTACCTTTAGGGTAAGAGAATTTATGATATTGCTAATGTTCTTTTTATGATTTAAATATCCTCACCTTGAGGACATCAAGTGGAAAAATAAGACAGCACTTTGAACAAATATCTTTTATTTTCTCTTTACTCTTTGGAATAGTCACAGTATCTAAATTAGGATATATGAAGGGTATTTTGTTTTTAAGAAATATAAATTCATGTATAATATGTATATGTTAATGCACTCATGGAAATAATCTGTTCTTTGCTTTTGTCAGCTCCTAAAGAATTTAGTTATAGCTTCTAAACCAGAGAAAGTTTCTCTCATAAAGAGAAACCCTTATAACAAAACAAAGCAGAAAAAAAAATAGCAAAACCCTGGTTAGCTGTCACTTTTCCCACAGTTCCACAGTGGGGCGCTATTGAGTTTTGTAACTTGCCATTTCAATGGGAAGAAAGGGAACCTTGATACAAATGATCACCTAAGGCAATGCTTTGGTTTCTCATAAATGAATTCTGTAATATGTATTTTTCTTAAGTGAAGATAGCACATCCTCACCTAAATGTTGGGTATATAATAGTGTAATCTCACTTCAAAAGTCCCGTAATCTCCTGAATGGTATCAATTGGGCCTGAATTCTTTGGAGATGTAAACAAGCATAGAGAAATTTTAAAATATGCAGGTGATGTGCTATATTAAACATTTTCTTCTAGGCTTTACATTCGTGAAATTGGAAAGAATTATTTCAGTTATTAGATTATTTTTGAACATTCCAAAGGCCCTAAAGTCTCATCAACTTTGAGTCTTTTCGAGTGGAATGCAGTATACCGATTTAGGTCGAGATGGTTTGATATACAAATAATACATGATTTCAGGTAGTTTGGTGAAGATAGCAGACTGGTTGTTTGGCCTTGCGTCTGTAGATGGAATGATTAATTTACTGGTTCTATATTCTTTTAAATTGTTTTATCTCTTTTGTTATTATTCATAAGTGTATTCAGGTATGTGTTTTTCTCACTGAGGTTTTCGTTTCCTTTTGGATGAAATAGCTCTTGCCTAAGAGAAATTTCGAAAAGAAAGGTGGAAGATGAATGTGTTGTGTAAAACATGTTTTCATTTCTGTGTGTTACTTAGAGAGAGGGGTGCATGTACTCCGTTGGCATCTTGCTCTGTCCACTAAGCCTGTTGTTAAAATCACCCACCCTAATGATGAACACATTGAAGAAATACATGGTATGTTCAGGTAGGTGGAGACACAGTGAAACTCTTGTTAAGCCTCGCTTTCTCCCATAAGCCTTTTCTAACTCTCTCAGCCTTTACTGATCTTACAGGAGCATGACAGTTAGAGAACATGAGGAATTTCGGAGGACCTTCAGTCTAAACTTGCATCCAGAAAGATCGAAAGTATCCCGGAAACAAAGCCATTTGGCTTCTGCTTAGCTACACCCAGGGAAAGACAGCACTTTGCCTGTCAGGGCAACCTTTTCAGATGGCAAATTCTCCATGGTCTTGTCCCTATGGCCTTGAAAGGTTATATGTCATTTTTATGTTGTTTCAGACATGATGGTCTCTAGGTGCCATCATAGTTGTAATAGCCCTACCAGCTATCTCCCCTATGGAATATGACCTCCTGGAAGACAGGATGGTACATTAGTCATTATCATATCCGTGGCACAATGCCTGGAAAGTAACAGCCATGGAAGAAATGTTGGCTGCTGCATTAATATTTCTGGGGACAGGAATGGCTTGTGATTCCAGCCTTTCCATCATTGTTCTGTTACATTCTCACCAGAGCACAATGAAACTGTCCCTTATAGAATATCACATGGATATGCCAATTAGAGCTAATTTACTTGGTAGAAAGAGAACCAGAGTTCTTTTTTGCAGGAGTTTAAAAGCTGAAATGCTAGCACTTTTCAAAGATTAAGGCCAATTTAATATTCCAAACTAGACTTTTCCTGAAATGAACATCAAAGCCATCTGTATATTGCTTCTGTTCAACGTTTCGTTTTCCTCTTTGAAGTTCAGGTTGCCTAAGACATTCCTCCATTGTCTGTGATCTTGTAACACTTACCTGAAGTGGCTTTGCTATCACATTGATGGATTTCTTCTGCTTGCTGGTTATTTAAGCTTGCAATCAATTCATTCAGCGCATTACCTTCTCCTACCTGTTGAGGGCGTGTCTGCCATTTTGAAAAAGATTCTACTCAACTGAAGAACTAGTAGCCTAATAGGCTTGGCTCTTCCTGGTCATCAGAGATCCTGTGTAGTCACGCTCAGTTTATTATGTTTTTCTGTTTCTCTCCCTTTCGTCTGCTTCTCTTTCTTTCCTGGCTCCTGTCCTTCAGAGGACAGGATTTCAGTTTCCAGTTTTCAGATGCATGTATTGCTTTGAAACCACAGGCTCTGATAGGTATTGGGCCTTCCCCCTCTTTTTTCTGATTTATTTGAAATTCTCTTTGGTAGCAAACGTTTCCTCCCCTAATTATAAAAGTAAATTTGTTTCATTGGAAAATATAGAAGAGTACTGAGAATAAATTAAAACAATTTGTATTTGTATCCCTTGGAGAATTCCATTTTGCATTTGTGTGTGTGTGTGTGTGAGAGAGAGAGAGGGAGAGAGAGGGGGGGAGAGAGAGAGAGAGAGAGAGAGAGAGACAATGAGAATATGCCTTGTACATCGCCTTGTGTGTGGACCTTTGTCTTTGGGGAGTAGCAGAATATGAGGCAAAATAAAAAATCCCATTCAACATTCTATTTTTATGTAAATATGTATAATTTATATATAATATAATAGGGTGATATTTTGAAGTATTAATTGATTTATTTTTTTCCCCATGCTTCTTTTTACTCCTACAACATTTCTGCAGGTGTATCAAGAGAGAGGAGGCCCACTGTGTTTCATAGGTAGCTGTAATGGTAGAAGCAGCTTTACAAAGCCTATAAATTCTTGGTTTTTAATTTCAAAAATTTTAATCCAGGTGTGAGACTGAGGGATTGGGAGAAAAACACATGATCACCTCAACTCTCCTCCATATCTTTTTCCCCTTCCACTACAAATATGAGGATGTATAACAAAAGTTAGGTTAGGAAATGTAATGAAGGAAAAAATCTGAATGATAACAGCAACAATAACAAAAATTATCAAGAAATTGATTTCAAAGAAATGTACAGGACTAACATAAAGAAAATTATTATAAAAATAACTACTGATGGTCAGACAAAAATGTAGGAATAAATGTAGAGACATACCTCGCTATTGGGTGATAGGAAGACTTAATTTTACAAAGATGTTAATTCTCCTTAAATTTGTAAAGTTCATGCAGTCCTAATCAAAATCTGATTAGGGTTATTTGAGGAATTTGACAATATGATTTCAAAGATCCAATGCAAGAATAAACATGAAGGAGTATTTAGGAAATTCTGAGTTGGGAGGGATGAGAAAACTTGCTCTACCACAAATGTATTATGTAGCTGTAATTTATATGTTATGTTATATATGTAACAATATAATAATATATATTGTATATTATAAGATATATTATAAAGCTGTGGAAATGTTTTTAATGTGTTACTGATGTGGGAGTAAAAATCAGATCAATGGAACAGAATAGAAATCTGAAATCATCCCCAAGACATATGAAAGTTTTATATCCCCAAATTTGCTCGAGTAATTTCCCAATTTTATTTATTATAGTCCTTCTACCTCTTTTGCTAGCCTCTTTCTCTCTTTTCTCCTCAAAGCATCCAGAGTCATCGCCTAAAACCATAACAGAGTTATGTAAACCTTTGGCTTAAAACCTTGTGATGGTTTTCCATGCAATTGGAATTAAATCCATATTCCCAACTTTCAGACTGTACAAAGCAGGTTGCTGGGCTGCATTTGGTGCACATCCTGTGATTTAGTAATGTGTGTCTCTATATTTCTCTTGAACAATAAGGGAGTGGAAATTACAGTATCCTGCCTCAGATGGCATAAATCAAGGAACTACAAGGGGCATCGTGCTACATCTGAGCAATGACTATGGCTCTGTAACGCTGATATTGATAGGTTTGCTGCTAGATGCCGAGTTTGATGGTCAAAAATTATGATACAGTCGGTATCATACGCTTTATGCTCTATGTCATGTCACGAGAATGAAAGTTGTAGTGTTTGAGATATATCGCAGTGCCTTTTTAAATGTTATAAACAAAGTCGCCTGCACAAAACTTTGTTAGAAGAATGCTAATAATATCCTAATAGCTCAGACTAAACACCTGGGAAATGATTTTCAGATTCCTAACTTTAACGTATCTACAGATTGCATTCTGTCTGAATAAGCATGAAATCATTCATTACATAATTAATCAACAAGTATTTCTTGAACACCTATCATACATACCAGGCACTGTACTAGATTGTGGGAATGCAACAGTGAACAAAGCCCATACTCTCCAGTAGGGGGAGCTCACACTCTAGAGGAAAAACATGGATAATGAATGGAAAAGCACATTCATTTATAACATGTTGGGTGCTGACAAGTGCTATGAAGAAAAATAAAGCATGCAGTTTAGGAAATAAGCATTGTTTTAAGGGGCTATCTTAGAGTAGTCAGGAATCTTTACAATAAAGTGAGAGTTGAACTAAACCAAGAAAGCAATCAGGGACCAAGCTATGCAGGTATGGAGGGAACAAGCACAAAGCCTTACGGTCAGGGGTGGTCAGGAAGGGGCCAGCTGTCTGGAGTGGAGAGAGTGAAAGGGGAGGGTGTTATAAAGAAGGTCAGAGGGCTAATGAAGCCAGATAATGTAGGGGCTTGTAATTCATTGTAAGGACTTCGGGTTTTATTTTGAGTAAGATGAAGAGCCTGTGGAGTGTTTTGAACAAAGAAGGTTCTGATCTGACTCAGGTTTTAAAAGGACCACTCCACTTGCTGGGTAGACAGTAGACTAAGGGCAAGGATAAGAAGCAGTGACACTGGGTGGGGTGTTGTTACAATTGTGCAGATGAGAGATGACCTTGGGTAGACTGGGTAGTAATAGGAAATGTAACTTTTCATTTGGCTCAGCACAGAAGAAGAGGATTTGTCTTTAATTGACTATATTTCTAATTCTGGAGGGATCCAGTACCACCTAATTTTCTATCCCAGAATAGATGTTGCTACTGAAGTTGCCAAGACATCTTTCAATGAAAAACACAGGCCAATTAAACTAGGATTTATTATATGGTTTATTTTTATATCTCATAATCTAGACATTGCCATGTTATTGTTACTAATAAAGAATCCTGGCTATAAATTAGGATGACTTCATGAGGCAGTACTTTCCTTTAATATTGAAGAGCTAATGGAACTCTATTTAGAGCCGAGTTATGTAGAACACTAATCTTTCAGCGATGCCTTGATTTTCAATCCTCTGCTTACATCATGGGATTACTTTGTTGCAATAAGGAGCACATTGAAACGTAACTATCCCTAACAATGCAAGGCAACAACTGCACATAAACAAAGCTAGGCTCACAGTGGATTCCCAATTAATTATTGTGAGTGACAACTGAGTGATGAATTTTACCATTTAAAAATTAACACATTCAAGTGCCAAAGACACCATAGTAAATTAGAGAACTATGTATACCCTCCAAGTTAGCATTTTTTAAATTTAATACCAGAGAGTGGCTTAGGTGCAGAGTGAATGAGGTTTACTGTTTTGTCTCTGTCTTCCATTTCTTTATCATTTTTTGAAGTTCACTTCAACACTAAGTTTGGATTTTCTTTTGTCCTGTTTAGCATTCCCCAAACATATCTACTATTTGATTTTGGGGTGGTAGCGTCTCTTAAAAAAAAAAAAAGGCTATCTTATCAGTAAAAATGGGTCCTTTTGCTAAGGTTCTTTCTGTTTTTACTTTTTTAATAGGTATAGCCTATATAAAGGAAAGTCTACCAGATTTAAATATACTATACAGATTAATGAATTTTTATATACAGATATACTTATGTAACTACCACCCAGATCAAGATATAGCAAATTTAAATCATCCCAAATAACCCATGTACCCTACCAGTAAATACGCCACCAATGGAAAGAAATCATATTCTGTCCAGCAGCTTCAAAGTTTTACCTATTTTTGAACTTCATAAAATGAAATCATATAGTATGTAATCTTTTAGGTCTAGCTTCTTTTACTCGATACTGTGCACATGAAATTCGTCCAAGTTGTCACATGCAAAGGATATTCATTTTTTTCACCACCATTTAGTATTCCATTATGTAAGTATACTATATCTGATTTATCCTTTGTACTGATGATGGACTTTGGTCGTCTCCAGCTTTGAGCTATTGCAAATAAGCTGCTTAACCTTTTTTTTTTTTAGATTTATTTATTTATTTTTAGAGAGAGGGGAAGGGAGGGAGAAAGAGAAGGAGGGAAACATCAACGTGTGGTTGCCTCTCAAGCATCCCCCATGGGGGACCTGGCCCGCAACCCAGGCATGTGCCCTGACTGGGAATTGAACCAGCGACCCTTTGCCTCACAGGCCAGCACTCAATCCACTGAGCCACACCAGCCAGGCTGCTTAAACATTCTTACGCATGTCTGTTAGTGGATATACATACTCATTTATGTTGACTCGCTATCTAGAGGTGGAATGCTGTGTATGATGACTACTTTTTGCATAAACAGTGCTTTATACTGTTGGATGAAGAACAAACTAGTGCCAGAGAGGCAACGGCGTTTGATGACTGCATGCAAATAATTCAATTGTTTAATTAAATTACTTGGAATTATTTGCTTGGTTATTTTTATTTTTATGAAAGGGAGCGAAGAACCACAATGAGATATCATCTCACCCCCATTAGGATGGTCACTATTAAAACACAAACAAACAGTAAATAGGGCAGCAAGCAACTTTTCATTTAACCTCTGCAAAGAGGACAGAAGTTAGAGTGTCTGATTAAATTGATAAGAAGGTTTATTTCTATTTATCAAAAAACACAGCAAATAACAAGTATTGGCAAGGATGTGGAGAAATTAGAATCCTTGTGCACTGTTGATGGGAATGTAAACTGGTGCAACTGCCATGGAAAACAATATAGAGGCTCCTCAAAAATGTATTAAATAAAATTACTATCAATATATGATCTAGCAATCTCACTTATGGGTATATATCCCAAAGAATTGAAAACAGAATCTCAAAGAGGTATTTACGCACCCATGTTCATGTCACCATTATTCGCAATAGCCAAGAGGTGGAAGCAACCAAAATGCCTACACGCATTGAATAAAGAAAATGTGATATATACACAACGTAGTATTATTCATCCTTTAAAAAAGAAGGAAATTCTGTCAAGTGCTGCAACAGGATGAACCTGGAAGACAGTATACTAAGTGAAAAAAGCCAGTGACCAAAAGAAAAAGGATAATTCTGTTACTGGGGAGATACCCAAGTCAGGGGGCCCCCCACCCCAAACTTGTTCCTCAGTTCTTATCTTGCAGGCAAGAGACCAATTCATTTGAGAGACAAACACGTATAGTGGAAATGAGACAGCAAGTTTGTTTATGAAACACACACAAGCACGAAAGTACAGACAGGCACCCAGCTAACCTAAATGCCCCACATATAGAGGAAATAAAGTTGTTAATAAGTTTGTTAGTAAGTTTGTTCTATACACTTGAGCTGAGGCTACAAGTGGGCACTCAGCTAATCTGACTGCAGCGACTGTTGGGGTTCAGGGGTTATATACCTTACTTAACTTGAGGATCTCCTTTCTTTTCCCCGCCTTTAAACCTTGGGAATAATATACAGCTACAGAGGCTCGCTTTCTTGTCTAGAAAGGCTTCTTGTCTGTATTAGTTAGTGAAATTGCTACAGAGGCCCCCTTTCCCAGCACAGAGTCTCAAGGGCCCCCTTCCTTCTGTGCTGTGCCAGCTCGTGATTTCGGAACACCTGGCAATCTTACCAGACCGGGCTCAGGAGAGCTGAGTCAACGGGTGAGACATGTCTCCCTCCTCCTCCCTGCCTTAGTTTACTAACTGTTCTACCTAAAAATCCCACTGATAGGAGCAGAGGGAGAGTAGTCAGAATCGCAGAGACAGACAGTACAATGGTGGCTGCCAGCAGGTGGGGAAAGGAGGGAAAGGCAAGTTGTTGTCCCGTGGATATAGAACTTCAGCTTTGCAGTATGAAAAAGTTCTAGATATCCGTTGCATAACAGTGTGCATATAGTTAACATATTGCACTGTACATTTAAAAATGCTTACGATGGTAAATGGAAAAGATAAATGTTATTAAAAAACATATAACCTTGGTTGAAAATATTCCCCTCGAGTGTTAGGCAAACATGTTTGAAAGAAGGGAGATGTGGCCTGGCATCTACCAGTATACATGTTTCTTAAGTTTTTGTAAAACACAAATGTATTTGTCTACACAGGCAAATATGTATTTTTGAAATTGAATAAAATTATATATATAATTTTTTAAAGGCAAGAGTGATTGATGAATGTAGAAACGAAGAATTTACAAATACAGGGCAGTTATTCTCTAGCTCTCTCTGATTAAATGAATCTATTTTTGTACTTCTGATTTTGCATGAAACAAAAAACCCTGAAGTTACAGCGACTCATAAATAAACTGAATGAAGCATTCAGCCCATGACCTAGCAGGTTGCAGGTTGTCAATAGATGTGATTGAATGTACAGACCTCTTGCCAACAGCTGTGCTTGTGCTGACGGTCCACCCGTACAGAACATATGCTACCTCTGCAGCCAGACCACAGCCTGCAACTCCGTTGTGGGCAGCAGAACTTTATGAGCAAAGATGAGGCTTTTAGTGAGACATCATACCATTCCCCAAATGGTCACGAATTAAGTGAGCCAGAAAGAATTGCACACATGCAATTGTTAATGAATGGCAAGCTTTCCAGCGAATATTGTTTTTGGTCCTTAGTTGTTCTAAACTGAGCTTTCTGGGATACTTGAAAATAGACTGGGTTATTCAGGTGCTCAGAAAGAGTCGCCATTTATTGTTATGGAATTTGTGAATTAGTTTTTACCTCTTTCAGGACTTGAGCCTTTGGGCTAGTTTTGACCAATCTTTGACCCTGGGCCACATGCCGCCGTAGGGCCCAGGA
This sequence comes from Mormoops blainvillei, assembly GCA_004026545.1. Classification (NCBI taxonomy): domain Eukaryota; kingdom Metazoa; phylum Chordata; class Mammalia; order Chiroptera; family Mormoopidae; genus Mormoops; species Mormoops blainvillei. The sequence goes on from PVJD01000974.1 coordinate 11,712, forward strand.
CCAAATTTCAGAGCAAAAGACTGAAAAGCTGCCTCTATCTTGCTACTCCCTAAATAGAACCCAGACAGCAACATTGTAATGGCTAAAGGAAGTAGTATTTTTCTCACCTGTATTCTAGTTTTCAATATAGCAGATAATCTAGAATGTAATGCAACACATTTTCGATGGGACTAAATACAACTATTTTTATTTAGAATGAAATATAATGTAAACATTTTTAGTTTTTTCCCCCTGAATTTAATTTTTTCTCCTCCCGTCTCTCTCTCTCTCTTTCTGTCTGACCCCCTCTCTTTAGATACCAATTGAGTCAGTTTGGAATAGAGGTCTGGAGTATGAATCCAAGAATCCAACAGTCCCACCTGGGCTCTCATTAGATGTGTAATTTTTGTCACCTCAGTGCATGTGTTTCTCCCCTTATAAAATAAAGATGGTAACTGTATATTCCTTAGAGTTGCTGTGACACTCACATGAGAATTTTTGTGCATGGCCCGTTGTAAGCACTTGATAAATGTAAGCTACTAGACATCATTAGTATGTTGGGGCCATATAGCATAAGCAACATCAAGAACATTTATATGGAACAGGGAAAAAGAGAGGAAAGTTCATAAGTTCAAAAACCTAAATAATATGGCAAATGTTGAGAGAAATCTTAAATCTTAGCAAATTAGATACAAAGAAAAAAGTGAGAAGTTGGAAAAATATATAATTTTAGCCAATGAAACAAGAATAATATTTTTGCACTAAATGAACAAATATTAGTTCAGGCCATAAGCCCCAACGAGGAATTTTCCTAATCATGAGTACTATTTATATTGGTAAGACTGTTTTAGGAGATGATATTTCTTTGAAGTATATCAGAGACCAGAAAAATTATGAGCTTAAAGATCACCTGGTCCAACTCAATCATTTCACAGGCAAAGAGGCTGGAGTTCTAAGAGAGTAAGCACCTTGCCAAAGATTGCACACCTTCTGCTGGCACAACTGGACGGGAACATGGGACCCCTGATTGTATCCCAGGGGGCCATCCTTCTGGAGCATACAGCTTTAGAAATGTGACAAGGTCAAAAAGCCCATTGAGCTTTCATGCTGGAGTGAGAACAACTTTGCATTCACATCAGGGATCATTTTCACACCCGGAATTCAAAGCATGTAAAAACAGATATCATTATCCCTGTTTTACAAATGGAAAAATAGGAACTCAGATCGGCTCGAGGTTCACTGGCTTTGTGGCCCAGCTTCAGGCTCCGTAAATACACCCCTCTTGCCCAGACAAAGTGGTATGTTAATCTGCCCTAGCTACCCACCCTCGTTCTGGGATACCTTCCAGCTTGATTTCTCTTCCACACTTCTGTGTTCCTTCAACATCATCCTCTCCCTACCAAACACTGGACTCCCAAAGGATGAGTGTAGTTGTTGTTGTTGTTGTCGTTGTCGTTGTCTTTGTTCATAGCCAAATCCCCAGCTTCTTGAACCATGTCTGACATCTACTTGATGACTAATGAATTTTTCTTGAATGAATGAACAAAAAAAAATATGATACTCAGGGTTTTTCCATCCAGCCACTTGGATAGGCAGGTACATTTTGGGCTATGTGTCTAGGCGCTGACTTTGAGACCTCTGTTATGTGTTGGCCAGTTCCACATTCTGCGACCTGGGGTAACAGATCTTGCTGTTGGACTACACCCTGGAATCCAAGACATAAAGTTCTGAGCAAATTCCTTTATCCACCTAGGAGGAACAAGAAAGATGGTAAGACAGGATGATGGAATGTCTATATTATAAAGGTGTAAAAGAAAATATTCCAAACCCTTTGTATTAGAGAATTCTGTTGATGCTTCACTTGTGAAGTCAGTGAAGTTGCTCCTCTAAGAAAAGAAAAAACCAAGCACCCCTAAACATAAACATATAATGACCCAAAAAGGGCCTCTCTCCACCGGGCTCATCCGTGCCGCCGCCCCTACCCCCCACCATTATCAAGGCTAACTCACCCTTCAGACTTGGAGGGTGAGGTTTCCTTTAGCCTGACATTGCCCTCGATGTTCATCTGGAGCATACCCCGTTGGCATATAGAGACTGCTTAATCAGTGTTGTCACAGAGAGTTGGACGGCAAAACAGCTTTAGGCTTCTGCTATGTTTCTTTAAACAAAACAGCTTCAGTCTGTCTGGTGAAGAAGTCGTCCAGTCAGCAGCCTATGTGAGCGAATGAAAAACCCTCTGCAAAGACTGCCTTAATGCAGAACTGCTACATCTCCTGACTTCCAGACATTGTCTGGGATTTTATAGAATTCCCCTGTGGGGCTTGAGGGCTGACCCCTACCTAAAAGATGTGTTCACCTTCCTTGATGGCATATTTGCCCTCCTGGGCTCCTGACACCCAACACTTCTGAGATTTCATACCACTTTAGGAGTCTTGCCAAAGGTAGGCCGAGTGTGACCTTGTTCTCTGACATGTGCCATAGGAAGACAATCAAGTAATGGGGTACCCTGGCGTTGACAAATCCATTGCTCATGATAAAGGCACCACAGAGTGGCTCTTCCATTTTTACTTCCTACCCAGTGAGGGCAACCTTATCATCATCAACGACAGCTGAAATGGACTGATCAGAATCTGAAAACTGACTGTCTGCAAGCTGAGACAAACCACAGTGGTCACGCACAGTTGACTGGTGGCCACACGCTGCTTCTGGAGAAAAGGGTAAACAAGCCATCCCATGGATCTTTGAGATGGGCAAACACTTCCAAGCCATGGGACTTCCTCAGTGTCCCCTGCCTCAGTCTCAGTTGCTCCTGTCTTTATGCTGTCTTTTGAGCAACAATGAGATATGGGGGTTAGAAAGACAGATTATGGTAAGGAAGTTGAAATGAGAAACATCATTTGCAACACGAGCTACTCCAGGCACATAGCTGCCCAGGTGTTCTGGTGGCCAGGTCTAGTTTGCTGCCACACAAGTAACCTGCAACATCTAATATGCAAACCCATCAACATGCCTTCTTATCAAATCCTTAAAAATAAAGACCTTCATTTATGGCCCCTAGAAAAGATAATTCTAAAGATGGGAGAATCATTCTCTTATTAGCAGTCCTGTACGCTATGCAGCCCTAAACACAGTTGGAATAGGTGTGGACAGTACTGTGTTTCTGGAACAGCTTTTTGTTGAAGAAAACTGTTTTGTGGCCTTAGAGCTTTGGGACAGTATTTGTGAGGGACACAGTCATTATCAGAGAAGGAAGTAGAGTGGCTTTTATGGCTTTGGTGAGGTTACGTCTAGTTTTATACTATTTCCCTGGTGAACCATTCTGCCCCATAGTCATTGCTACCTTTTTGGGAAGCTGATGTCAGTGGACCACTGATAGGCCTTTAATTTAAAGAGAAAATCAGTACGACTCTCCCTTCTTCTGCCTGGCCCCCACATAAGTTTAGATTAAGTGCCAAAAGTTTGGATTATTTTACAGGTCATCAGATTGTAGTCTTAAGACAGGAAGTCTCAAGAAATGTTTTGCAAATATTCAATAGCTTATTATCAGAGGAAATGTCAGCTGAGTCAGGAGCATTGTTCCTCAAATGGACCTGGGTGTTGAAGGATTTAATTAGGGTAAATAGTTGAAGCAGGACAAAAATGGCCTTTCCTTGGGGACCCAAAGTACTCTGTTAAAAGGCCAAAACAAATGCTTATGCAATGACTTTGTTCCTAAAAATTCAAAACACTTCAAAAATTTCCATTAATTGTATTCTCACCGTAACTCTGAAGGTTAGTCAACTTATGATGCAAATATGTTTTTAGAAAAGTTACATATATGCCCATAACTCCTTTTTAAGCAATGTAGAGTCATTAGAAAAACAAAATTGATTGAGTACCATCACCAAATATTTTCAAGGGCCGCAAACACTAACCTTGTGCTGGGAGAGGAAAGTATTTAGAAACATTTTGAGGAATTAAAGAATAATCAGCCCACTAAGTCTTCAATTTTAATATTTAAGCACTGGATATTTCCACTTGTTTTGTCTTGCATGAAGAAATTTTATTTTAAAGTCCTTTATTATAGTGGGTTTGCCCCTTCCCATCATTTCTTCTTTATGAAAGTAGGTGTTATATTATTTGGTACATAGATACTCATCATTGTTATATCATTGTGTTTTGGAGACTTTAACATTATAAAGCAGCACTAACCAATGGAACTTTCTGTGATAACCAATAAAATTTCTGTGATGATGTAAATGGTTTCTGCACTACTTAATTAATTAAGCAAAATTAAACATTCAGTTCCTCAGTCACATTCCTCCACATTTTGGTTACTGAATTGGGCAGCACAGTTATATATATTATTTTCTTGTTTTGCTTAATACTCTTTGGCTTGACTTCTATCTTGCCTGGTATCAAAGCCTTGACCCTTGCTGTCTCTTTGTTTGCTTTTGACAGGCACAACTTTACCTAACCTCTTATTTTTAACCTTTCTGAGCCACCATTTTTAAGGCAAGTCTCTTGTATAGAGCATAGAGTTGAATACTCTTTTTATCTTAGATTAGTTAAGCCCAGTTACGTTTATTGACATAACCTCTATGTTTGATTTCACTTCTTTCATTTTAAAAATACATATTATACATACCAGGAATCCTCTCCTTAGTTAATGTGTATGGGTTTTATTCTCTGAACAAAATAAAATTAGCTTGCACCCTCTTTCTTTAGTCATCTCTCAACTGCTTTCCAATGTTAGTCAATAATATTATCTTTCTCAGTGTTTATCGTTGCTTCTTAGGCTTCTACAATTCTGTGTGTTAGCAGTAAATGATATCCTGTGACTCCTTCCAGCTACTCATGATGTAATTAATATTATTCTATTTACCCCATTTTCTCTCCCCTTTTTTTCCTTCAATATTTCATTATGAAAATTTCCAAACCTAGAGCAAAGTTGAAAGCCTTTTTCCAGTGAACACCCGTGTACACGCCAGCTACATGCTATCTTTACCATATTACTATAGTTGCTTTATCAATATGTATCCATCTGTCCATTCATTAGTCTGTCTCATTTTTTGATGCACTTCAGTATAAATTGCAGGCAATAGTACATTTACCTTCAAATACCTCAGCATACGTATCACTAACTAGAACTTAATATTTACTTACAGTATTTTTCGTTAGGTGTGAAATTAATATGCTGCAAAATATCCAAATTTTAAACATGCCTTCTTGTATCCCTCTGTGTGACCTAACCCTTTACAAGATTTGGAACATTACCAACACCCCCAAAAGTTCCCTCCTGCCCCTTCCCAGTCAACCCCCACTCACCTCCCAGAGGCAGACGTGTGATTTTCTTCTGCCATACATTAATTTTACCTGTTTTACAGTAGAACTTCACAGAAATATAATCATTCAGTATGCACTCTTTTAGATTTCGTTGACTCAGTGTAATGTCTTAGAGATTTGTGATTTAGTCCTATTTATTGCTCAGTGTTTCATTGTAAGAACATAGAGCAAGTTTTTGGGTATTCTCTTAACACACACTTTGTTTCCAATCTAGTGCTATTATAAGTAAAGCTTCTATGAAGACTCCAAAAAGTTTTTGTGAGCTTTTAAAATTTCTCTTCGATCAATACCTAGGAATAGAGTTACTGGGTCATAGGGTAGGCACGTTCTCCCCATTGTATCTTTACACATTTGGGCCCTCCTTACTTAGCAAGTCCACTTAGGAGTATACGAGGAATGAGGGATTTATTATCTGAAAATATATTAAAGATTTAAAAACATGTCTTGGGAGTAGTTAAGCACAGACACTAACATCTGATTTAACTGGGTTAATGTGAGATAACCCATGAAATTCAATATGCTTCTCTATTTATGTAATGTGACTATCACAGTGTGGTTTCCACACACGTATCACCTGATTTAAAAAATTATGTCATAAAATAGAGGGGTGTAAAAATATGTAACAAAATATGCTAGAATGCTTAAATATTTCTTGTGTATAAAAGATTGCATTCATGTAACGCTGCGTTGCCAGCTCGTGAGTGAAGAATAAGGAGGGAGCCTTGCGCCTTTCACCCGAGGGAAGGGCCTGCGGTTTCATGAAGACGCTCAGTCTCTACTGCTAGGGTCATATTGGTGCTCCACGGAAATCTTAATTTCAAAATGGGAATTGACTTTTTAATGTTCCTCTTATAAAAGTCATACATGCTTCTGAAATATAAAAAAATACAATTGTTTATAAAACAGAAAGTGAAAGCATTTTATTGTCCCCACAGCTGCCCCATAACTGATCTCATGTCACAGGGAAATCACTAATACTCATAACTTAGTGCTTCAGACATTACATAAACATGATACATATTTAAATTTTTAAACGGTGTAATTTATAAATACGCTCTTTCATGCATGAATAGAATTTGTAATCTTATCTTTTTTCATTCAACACCATATCTTAGGCATGTTTCCATGTTCTTATAGATTTACTTTCTTCTTTTAAATGGGATTGATAGTATTTAGCATGTTATAATTGAATTAATCTGCTGATGGGTAATCATGTTGTTCCCAGTTTTTCATACGACATAAATATATGTATTTATCTACTAGGAGAATTACTTGTCTTTTTTTAGAAGTGACATTCTGAAAAGAAAAGGGATGGCCATTTTCAATTTTCATATGTAATAATGGTACTTTTGGGTTGTTAGGGGCCTCAGGACTTTGCTTGGCTTAGAAGATGACCAGTGACAGAAAATTAAAAATTTAAGATATTGAGGCCACATTGAAATTAATATCTATTATCGAACCCTTATTTTTTGTTATGAAAGAGATAATAGGGCTTATGAGAGAATTCAAGGTATTGATCAACTATTGTACAACATGCAGAGGTAATGAAACAAAAGAGATACACTTACTTTTTATAAAATGTACTAACTTCATACGGCTGTTGTGATTTAATAAGATAATAGTTTAAAACTCCTAGATTAGTACCTGGCACATAGCAAGTGCTCAGTAAAATATTACCGATATTTTCTAGAGGAAATTCTCAGAGCTCTCTTTTAGCTTTCATAATCACATTTTATTTTATTTTATCTTTTTACTAGAAGCTTGCTAAGTATTTACTAGATAAATGCCTGAATTTTAGACACCATTAATTATAGAATAAGGGGAACCATGTTTCCATGTATTCATAATTTTGAAATTTTTTATTTTAATTAAAATGTTTTTTCACATAATCACATTTTCAATAACTCCCGTTGGCTTCTGCTTTCATCAAGTATGAGATCATTGATAAATAATTAGTACTGTTTCGTGTGAACAAGAGAAAGTTGTGACATCTTTAAAACTCAGGAACCAAATTTTATGCTACAAGATATGGGAAGCTAGGGGTTACTAGTCAAGGCAAAAAGTTGGGGCCGGGAGCATCTGCCATGTGCCGATGGGTCAGTGCTTAACGGGTGAGAGGTACCAGCACAAGCTCCGATGTCAGGAAGTGAAAGCAGGCCAGGGTCAACAAACAAGATGACTCACAGGTAACAGGACACCCAAATCTCAGAAGTCATGAGAACCCGGGAGCCTGGCTCCACAACTATAGTGAGGCTCAAGCCCAGAGCCGGCACGGACCAAAGCATGATCTAAAGTCCTAAAGTTCAAGGTAGCCAGTCAGGGGCCCAGGGGGAGTGGCGCATACCTCTGTGCCAAGATTCGGCTGAGGGGTGTTTGTAAGCTCTTGCAGGTTTGTGTGGGTCAGAGGGTTGGAAGCTAACACAGAGGAGCTTGTCTAGGTCCTTCTGGTACAAGTAGGTGAATGGGGCAGCAGAAAGTTCGATCAGATAAAGAAAGAAGGGAGAAATAAACTTTCTGTGATAGTTGCAACACACTGTAATGGAACCTCGGATGGCAAAACATTAGAAAAGCTGTACGTGCTTGTATCAGCAAGCCTTGCACCTGCTGTCATCTCTTGGGAAATGGAATGTTGCTGTATTTTTTTCCTTTGCATTTCTAAAATAAGTACCCAAAATTCATATAGCTTTGCTAAGATTTAAGCAATCATGGCACTAAAACCTTCATTATATATTCTGTCTGTGTCCTATCCTCACTCCTGTTTCTTGAAAGACATTGGGGAGGTGATGGTGGAGGGAGACATTGCTGTGTGCGGCGATGAGGTAGACAGAGACATGTGAGCCGTTGTAGAAGCATTGCTTTTATACGTGGAACCATGAGATATCTGTGGGAGTGTGGGCCCGTTCCCTAGAAAACACTGCCTGAGGCCAAACCTTAAAACACTTTATTGGGGAGTGCAACTCCACGAAGCAGGAGGAGGCAAAGGAGGAACGAGAGTGGGTTATGAAGCTGGGTACAGCTTGATGACAAGTGCTGTCGATTGCCCATTCCTGCAGGATGTCTTCAGAGAGATGGCATGGAGCTATGACATCTTTGTTCCAGGGGCATATGGGACAAAAATTACTCTCCTGCTTTCATTTCCAATTGATCAAAGTTTGCTTTGCAGGGTGGTACTCCCCTACACTTCCAGGTTGCACTACCTGGGCCCTCCGTCAGCTTCTAGGGAGGCTGGATCCAAGTCAGCAACTGTGGCATCCGCAGCATAAGCTACAGCCTGTAGGGCAGGCCAGAGTGTAGATGTGAGTCAGTGGCACTTCCCACATCCCTTCCTGCAACGGGCAACCTCACTGGCGCTGTTGGGTGGGTGCCCAAGGGGCTCCAAAGCATCATTTAGCTGAGAGCCTCTCATGCCTCAGCAGCAAGAGGAAAGTCCAAGGGAGACACTGATCATATCCACAAGCATCATGAGGGATGGCAGCATGGTCTGATGCCACAGCGACGGGGACAACATGAACCACTGCTAGGGTCACCTCTGCCAGAATGTAAAACGTGTCCAATATCAGAGTGGCTCATCAATTGAGCCCAGCACTAAGACATTTACAGGTTTCTGGTTACACAATAGTAACTAACGCCAGTGAGCACTTACAACAAAAAGCAATTTATATATAATTTCATGTATGAATCTCATACAGGGTGGGGGCAAAAATAGGTTTACAGTTGTAAGTATGCAAAACAAGGGTTTATTCTTGTCTTATTTATTAATTATTGTATTATTTTCCATACAAACAAGTGTAAATCTACTTTTTCCCCACCCTGTATATTACTTTATATTCTATTTTTTCTGATTTAATTTTCTATGGTGAAGAGTTCCCCATCTCATTCAATACTCTTCAAAAGTACTTTTCACTGGTGACAATATACTCCATAATGTATACGTATAGTAATTTATTTCACTTTCCCATATAATTGAACACTTTGGTTGTTTGCAATTCTCTGCTCTCATAAGTCATTCTCTGTGTGTAAGTCCCATTTTTCTAGTCTATGTTATGACAAACAACCCTTAAATCTCAGTGCCTTAAAATAACAGAGATTTGTTTTTCACTCAGGTATGGGGTTAGCAAAGGACCTCTGCACATCATAGTCACCTAGGGACCAAGTCTAACAGAGCAGCACCATCTCAAATGTCATTGGCCATTGAGCCAGAGGGAAAAGATAACTCTGGAGAGATTCACATTGGTAATTAAATGCATCCTGGAAGTGACACATGGCCACTTCTGAACTCATTGGTCAAATCTAGTTGCAAGGTCTTACCCAGCTGCCAAGGTGGCCGGAAGGGGAAACAGAACCAGACATGGCAAGTATTACTGAATATGACACTATCAGAAATATCCTTGTCCATAAATCTTATTTTGTGGTTTGCTGCTTATTTACTTAAAGGTTTATAGGAAAATTGTTGAAATAGACAGTACAAATATTTTTATGTTACTGATGCATGTACTGGAATTTTATATGTTCGCTCTGTGACCCATACTTGCCCCTTTACAGTCTCCTCTGGTGGCTATAAACTACATTTCCCAGACTCCTTTACCTGCTGGTAGAGGCCATTTTCCCTCCCTCCGGCTTCTGGCTCCATCAGCAGCCAGGGGAGGCAGCTGTAGGTGATCACAGGCGCCAGCAGCAGCAGCCAGCCCAGAAACATTGGCAGGACTGTGGTCCCCTGGCTCTCTGCTCAGAGTCTGTGGTGGTGCGTGTGGACTCTGGGTGACACCACCTTCTGCCTTTTGCTTCTCCAGCCCAAGGGGCAGAGTTAGTTCCCTGTGACCGATGACCTCTAGCTAGCGTCATCTTCCCCTTTGGTACCTCCATGCCCCTTGACACTTTTCTAATCAATCCCTGCATTAAACCTCCGCCGTCTGAAATATGTGACCGGACATTTTCTGATATAGTTTATATTGCCAGATGGCCCCTAGGAAGTTTGTGCCAATTTATACTTAGTCCCAGTGTGAAAGCACCTCTTCCTTTTAACTTTCACCATAAATAATGTTTAATATTATCATTTAAGCATTATCTTCCAATTTTGTAGGCACTAAATATCTCATTTTCATTTGTACTTCCCTTTTTACTATTAAGGCTGAACTTTTAATTTGTTTATTAACCATTCTATCATGATCTTCACTGATTGTAGGGCTATCTCTATTTTTCCACTGATTTGTAAAAGATCTTTATATGTTAAGGACTTTCTTCTTTTGTCTCTATGTTTCAAATATAATCCCAACTTATCCGTTGCTTTTTAATTCTGTGTATGGTGTTTTATAACATAAAGAAATTAATGTTTTAAGCTTTAAATCAGTTCTATTACTTGCTACATGATTTCTGCTTTGGGATAAGATTTTAAAGGCCTAATTAAGGTTTTAAAATTTCCTTCATAAAATATTGTTCTAACCTATTATCTGTTATGGGGATAACACAATAAAATTAGAGATTTGTGGCTTCTCAGATGGTTTTATTATTTTTCCTTCTTCATACCTCTTCTTATCTGGATAACAAAGGGCTGTACACAGGGCAAAGATGGTGGTACGGACGCCCCTCAGGGTGAGGTGAGATGCTCCCCGCAGAACCACCATAGCTCTGCCCTTGCTGGCCAGGGAGCCCTGCCCACAGTTCCAGGGGATAGTGGTCCATGAAACTGTCCCCCTGTGGGTACAGTTGGGACAGGAGGAGTAATGGCCAGATGCTCAGTCCCCTGGTCCCGGCATCCTGATCTTCCTCCTTTGTCAGAGCAGCCACTCCCTCATCTCTAAATTCTGGGTTCTCGGCCTTGAAAGTTGTTTTTAATTAGTGTACAGAGACTTCTTCTCTGGGCCTTACCTCAAACCCCAAATTAATGCTAAGCATTTTTAGCTAATGCCCTTCTCTGCTGGGTTTTTTTTCCCCCCAGGTGGTTTAGGATATGAAATTATGTGTTGAATGGATTTGTATTTATAATTTATTAAATTTTATATATACTTTTACTCAGTATTACACTGGAGGATGGATCATTCTTCTTTGTCAGTTTTTTCCTTGGCTTTTATGCTTAGAAATTACTTTTCGATCCCAAGATCAGAAAACCATTGATCTATCTGTTCTGTTAGTTTGGAGTACTATCTAGCTTTTACTCTGAGCAGCGAATAAGTGGTTGGGCACTAGATAGTTTTTGCAGCAAACATCAGCAGCTGGGTTGCAAATAACAACGACAACAACAACCACCCATTTTCCTCCTATTTCTTTCCTGAGGACGTTTTTTGTTTTTTTTTTAATTATGGAACCATAATTTTCCAATAATCTGTTTTACTTCATTTCTCTCCTGGAGACTATGCCATGGGCCCAGTAACAAAAGGGGATGCTGAACAAGGTGTTCATCATTCTATATTTCTCAGTATCAAACACAATACTTTCTTACTATGGTGAGAGCCTCACAGCTCCGTCCCTTTAATCCAGGCTTGAACTAAAAGGCCCGACAGCACAACTTTTAGGCTTTGTGGGCAGTGCAGTGTCTGTTGAAACTACTCATTCCTGCATTTGTAGTGTGAAGTAGTCAAGACAATGTGTAAACTAATGAATGTATTCCAATAAAACTTTATTTACAGAAAGCCTAAAAGCTGTGGACTCCTGCTGTAGTCTCAGTGCTGCAGAAGGAGGTAATCTGGTAAATGCGATTAATGAACCCTTCAGTTTCACTCACTCACTTTTGCGTAAGTCAGGAATGCTGACCAAATTGAATCTCACCGGTTTGTTCAGTTTGGATGTTAGTTATTGCCGTTCCGCGAGGCGGCTGCGACCGGTGTCACCCATGCCTCATTCCTCTTCCTCGTAGAGAGTCCGGGTTACCGTCTTGCAGCCTGCGGGTGGCTTCTGCGACTGCGGTACCGTTTAGTCTGCGAGGTGAAGTGGAGAGCAGCCCTGAGGCAGGTCACGGTCTTGCCTGAGAAGCCACCGATTGCTTCACCCCACGACATTCTATTCATCGTCACAGGTGGGAGCTGTCGCACTGCTATTGCTCGGAAATGTCCCTTAGCCCGAACAGCCATGCTCTTGGGGAAGCACCAACTCCTCACATGCTACAGTAGCCACCTCCCTGCCCGTCTCTCGAACCCTGTGCCTTGGTGCTGCATGCCTGTCATTTCACAACGGAAATAAACTGCCCAACTGTACCTGTCGTATACGTTATTCAAAGCAAACTGTAGGAGTCCACATTCTTTCGTACCTTAGATTACCTTTAATCCTAACGCTTTTAATACATATGTACTCAGGAAGAGGAATACATATAAGAATGTCAAGATTTTTTTAAAAAGTCATTTTAAAGCACCAGAATTGGATTCTGAATCTACATCAGTGAATTAAGCTATAATAGTTGCTCAAAATTTTGGGGGTGGGATGGGTCACACACATGTGAGAAATGCTAAAAAAAAAAAATCAAGAAAATCGATCTTTTTTCTTTTTCTTTTTCTTTTTCTTTTTCTTTTTCTTTTTCTTTTTTTAAGGAAAGAACTTCCCTTAAGTGATTTAGAGAGTAAATCAATGAATAGACTCTATGCGTCTGTCCACACTTCCTTTCTTCCTTTCTCCCTTCCTTCCTTTTTTCCTTTCCTAAACCTCAATTTTAAGAAATGGCCCTTAGTTGTCATAGAGTAAAATAAATATTAACTTTATTCTTATTCCAAATAATATTTTATACTTTAAAATCTTTCTTACATCAACTATATTAGGGTCTTTCTTTTGGCCAGACTTGCCATCAGGGAACATCAGAGAAACATAAAGAATACTGAAGGGTCTGTCCTCTTGGAGAGTTAGCTATGTGGAGAGAAATTTTACCAACTGGACACCTGCTTCAAGCTCACTACGCCTGAGTCTAAGCTGGGAGTCCAGGAAACCTGGCCCATTGGGATCAACAGCAGGCTCTCTGCATGATGTTCCGAGGTGCCTCCTTGAAGACTCCATCCTCAGAACAGCCGGAGCCAGGACAAAGGTGCTATAGTACGTCCCAAAGTGATAAGGGAGGCATGTTTCTGAGGGCCATGACCTACCTGTAATTCAAAAGTATTCCTGACCCAGCTGCATAGACCCATATCTATGAATGCCTATGTCTAAAGATTGGAAAAAACAAAGGTTTTTAACGATTTACTAAGTCACCAGAGTGTAACAGATACAGAACTTAAGACTGAAAGGCATTTTCTTGGCACCTCCCCACAGAAACCACTTTGTCCCGTTAGAGGCCTGTGGACTGCCACGCACCAAGGGCTGTGCAGAGCGAAAGGCCATGGTTCTCGAATGAAGTGCCAGTGGCTCGGCAGGGGCGGTGCCTCTTCTCATCGGCATGGGCAGCAACAGCTGAGAGCTGCCACAGTGGCACACACCAGGCCCGATGGAGCCCCTGGGGAAGCACCTGCGGGCCCAGCAGCTTGTGCAATGGTCAGCCCCTCTCCTGGTACTTAGCCAAGGCACTTGCGTCCTGCAGGTGTGGCTCTGGTGTCCAGCAGAAGCTGAAGTCCTCAGTAGGAACTTAGGTAGCCAGAAAAAGCAGAAACTAAAAGGATCTGATTCTAAGTTGCTATGAGGCAACTTTGGCTGAAGGTGAGGGCAGACATAGTGTGGGTTTAAGACCTGTGTGACCCAGTAAGGGCAAATGCAATAAAACATGGGTATTATCATTAATGTATACTTAGGATGTAGAACCCAGAAAGAGTCAGACAAGGAACATAGATGTCCTTCAGTATAAGCCCCATCCCAATGCAGGACTCCTCTCGTTGGCAGCCTTGGGAGATCCTTCAGCTGAAATATGCCAACAGATGGATGTTCACAGTCCTTAAAGTCTGCTATACTGATGGATAGGCCTGTGTCTTTAGAAATTTTTATATCTATTAGGAAATATCCAAATCTCAGAAATTCTAAGCATATACTGTAGCCTATTCTCAATAGGTAATATAAAATTGGACCCACAAGAGAGAAATCATGACTGGAGACATTTATATTTATATACATACATATACATAAAACTACATGTATTAATATAGCACATTAATAAATACATTTTATATATAAACACGTAGGATCTTATTAAACTTATGTATAACATAATTCTAAGAGTGTTATTCTTCCACTAATAAGAACAGTATTGGTTAAAGTATTACTAGCTGTCATAACAGAAAAATCTGAGTCCCCGTGGATACACGATAAAAAAATTTGTTTTTCGCTAACTTGAAGATCAAAATGGTTGTTCAAATGTGGTTTATTCCCTATCAGTGAATCAGGGACCTGGCTTCCTGCCCTTTGGGCTCTGTCATCTTCAACAGTGGTTCGCACAGTCATTTTGCTTGTGTTCACTTAACCCATGGAAGGGGAAGAAATGACAGCTTATGTGTGGGAAGTTTTCACGGGCTAAGCCTGGGAGGCGTGTACATCTTTTTTAACCACATGCCATTGGCTAGAACTCATTCACAGACCCAAGCAGGGACCCGTAATCTATTTGTGTGCCCAGGAAGAATTAGAATAAGGTGGTTATGAGCTAGCAGTGTCTGCCACAGATACTCTTCCCTTTTTGGTACTAAAGAAATCTCCACTCATAACCCATGTAGTATATACTGAAGGTTGGTTGAGTCTTTTTTTAAGTGTTAATGGAAGCTTTAAAAATTGTGTATTCATGCATATTTAACTGCTTGTAATAAGGTAAGTGTCAAGCAGTGTCTGACCCTCTCTACCTCCTTAGTAGAGGCCACTTGCCTAGGGGGCAGATTTGTGGATTGGGAAGTTTGTATAATTGGGTGGGGTCTGTTTAAGAAAAAGAATGCAAAAAGAGCTATGAAAGTAAATATTTACCATAAAAATTTATAACTAATATATTTTTGAAAATGTGGCAAGTATCAAAAACATTATAAAATTCAGAAAAACAATATAATATTTTAAAATAATTAACCTGACATTTCTCTAAAATACTTTTCCCTTACATTTTGGCTGTTACTCCTAAATTGCCTCTTTTTTAGGCTGTAATTTTGTAACATCATTTTCCATAGACAATAGAATTTAATCTTTCCTCTATCATAGTTTGTCAAAGTATTTTTCTTTCTACAAACTATATTGATAGTTTAGGAAAGTTTCAGGTTTGTGACATATAAGTAACATTGTCAAGTAAATGTGTTAGATTATCGTCAAACTTGGGAAAAAACTTCTCAAGTTTCTTATATGAGCTCTAAGATTTAGGACAACTCAAATGTTTTGTGCGGTGACTATTGTTTAATGTTCTGTGAACTGACCACACTCTTCAGTTGCTTTGCTAGGACCCCCCCAGAGCCTTGTAAGCACCTCGTGCAAGCGAGGGGTGCCTGGAACTTAAGCTTCTTTAGCTTTTTGTTTATTCCGTCCCTGTACCAGATCCTACAGGCAGGCGGGCTCAATCTTTCCTCATTTTCTAAGACCAGCCATGGCCTGGAGAGGCTCACTGTTTGCTAGAAGACTACTCTAAACGTATCCCTTCCTTTTTGTGCCTGACCGAGTCTCTAGATATTACCTGATCCTGGATCCCTGGTCACCATGCTTTGCTCAGTTCGTGGATAGAGAGTCCAGTGAACCTGATAGAGGTTGCTCTAGAGTCCACTACTGATTTGTGAATACTTGGTTCTACTGATAACTTGGATGCAGCCTCAACATCTGCAGCAGGGCATGTACCCCAAGCCCCCTTCCCCCTCAGGCTAACCTAATGCTAGTGGCAGGTCTTGCCGGAGTCCCTGCTTTCTCCTCGTGTGCCCATCCTGTTATGGTTGGTGGGCTAAGCTCTGTTCAGCCTGATCACCGGAAATGACGGTAAGACGAAGGTGGGGGGATCATGGGTGGTCCTTGAGGACCTTATCCTTTAGGACTAGGCTTGGGTTAACTGGAAAGACTATTTGTATAGGAGAGTTCCAAACGTCTTTCTGAATGACAATGACAACATTGGAGTAATTGGGAAAAGACTGTTCTAAACACAGGTATGACCTGAGTCCAAGCTCACGATTCTGGGTGCAGAAGGTCATTGGGAGCAAATGAGGAGAATGAAAGAATGGAGAAAGAGAGAGGAGAGAGTAGAAAGTAGTTAAAATAATTATAGATATGGAATGCTACAAATGGCATAGAAAAATTGGAAGGAGAGGGGATCAATAAGGCATGTATATAGGTAGTTGGGTGAGGAATAATATTTGAAGGCTGTAGAGCCGAATGAGTGAACGCGTGGCTTTAAATCACACACAGCATCTAGTAGTGTGCATACCCATCATTTATTTTAAAACCAGTTATTTGCGAATTGTCAAAACAAGCAATATGATAATACCATTACCAAGCATAAGAGAACTTCCTGTGATTCAAACAACTTTAAAGCCTAATTTAAAATTCCAAGGGTATAAATGAAAATATTATTATTTCATTTTACAAATAAGCTTTTAACTGTTTTTCAAAAATAATTGGATGCATTATAACCATCATTATTTTCAAATCAGTATGTTGAAGAAGTTAGTAATTTGATAATCCTTCTTCACTCTTCTGACATGTTTGGAAGATGTACATGCCATATTTCCTTATAGCAGATCTTTGATTAAAGAGTTTAATTTCAGAGAACTGAATATTTATTTTATTTAGACACTGGGAATGAATCTCTGCTTCCAGGGTCACTTAACATTTATTATTAAACACATATAAAATCAATGCCTGCCTCGGGGAATATAAGAAGCCAAATCTTTATGTCACCCTTTGCTTATAGGAGACTATTTTAATATCACTTTTGATGTAGAACAAACTTAGAAACAAATTGATCTTCAAAACAATTCACAGAAACACATTCCCTTTTATAAACTACTCACAGTTAGGACACTGCTCATCATAATAGAGGCTCATCACAGTCTCTCCTTTGTTTGGATACAAGGATGTTTCCATGTACTATTGTCTCCTTACTCATTTTACTGACAGAATTGGAGAGAGATTTTCAGTTCTCTACAACTGAAAACATTTCTCAGGTGCTAATGACAGAAGAAATGGTTTCTATTGCTTCTTAAATTTTGGCTGTTTTTATTCCATTAGTGAAAGGTATTGAACGAAGGAGTGAAATCTTAGCAGGGGTGAGAGGCTTTAGAAAATTCTGACCTAGTTTTTCCCTTTCTATCAACATTTTCAATGAATGTGTTCACAGGGCTGGATAGTTGAGGCTTGTGACAAAGCAAACTTGAATAACAAAGCAGAGAAAATGAATAATTAAAAAATATTTTGACAAATCAAAATGATGCTATATTAGCAGCAAACCAAGTATTCAGCAAAGGAGAAAGTGTCCTTATTTGTCAAATGCCAAAGCCCTAAACTTTGAGGCAGGAATGATGGATGCATGGGCTGACCCAAATCACCGCACCTCATAGCAAAGGGTAACCTCGTCACCTTCACCTGAACTGCACTTTCTCTCAAACTTACTTTATCCTGCAGAACTGGTGTCTTAAGTCCCCTGTGATTTTCAACAGTTAATATCCCCCATCCATCATTCTTTCATGATGGGACCAGAGATGTGGTGTTTTTAAAATCTCAGCAAAATAGTAATTTATGACATTTCTCCAGAACCCAACATAGTTTCAAGTTTAACAGTAAAAAGAAAAAAAAATCAACAGCAGCTGCTATTTGAGGGCTCAAGACATCGCTGTGTAGAGAATTTGATGTATACAGTTAGGTTCTCTGTTTCAGAGCACCAATTGTTTTTCAGATGAAAAATTGGGGGCGGGGCAGGCATGTTTGGGTGTGCTGGGGGAGCACGCAGGGTGGGAAACACTGGGGAGTAACAAGAGGTTCCTTTCTCTGGCCAGACAACCAAGTGAGGAGGTAGTTATTCTGAGAAATTCTCAAACAGAGAATGTTGTACTAAATAAACTGAGAGTTGGGAAAGCAGCAGCAGCTTCTTTGTGAGACTGAAGATGATAACAGAACTGCTCCAGGGAGGGCAGGACCCGGGTGTCAGTGCGGCTCGACAATGCTGCTTCTCTGGTGCTAGAGCTTTAAAAGTATTGGGTTGGGAGAAAGTCCATTATGTTTTTTTCTGTAAAATAAAAGCCACATTTTTCATTTTCACCAATAACTATTGATTGGGATATTTTAAGTATGTCGGCTGTCTCCCACTATTGTCTTCTAGTGGGTAGAGGCCGGGGGCGCTGCCAAACAGCTTCCAGTGCATAGGACAGCCCCACAGCAAAGAATTATTTGGCCAAAATGTCAGTAGTACCAAGAAACTTTACAAACCACTTTTTACATGTTTGATCAGCTACAGCACCTTCTCCATACACTGTACAAATCTTTTTCTTTTTGAGTTTCAGTTGCATTATACCTTTATTGAAATAATAAAGCATAATATGCCAAAAATGTGTATTTTCTTCCATCCTTGATATTAAAATTGCTACACAAAAATTAACCAATTTTGTTAAGTTTTTTTAAGCACACACTGATATGACAGCAGTCACAATAGAATGTAACAAAATGGTTTCAAATGAAGTTGAAGACAACTAAGCACTACTAGAGCATCATACAGAAAAAACTAAATGAATATTTTGGCCAACCCAATATCTTGTTATATCACCACACAAGGCAACCCCATGCCAAGTAGAGCCCAACATCTGCTCCCTTCAACAATATTGCCTTTAAAGTAACTATCAACAGTTTCTTAGGCTCAATCATAGATGTATTTTGTTTAAATGGGATGAGTCATTGGCCTAGTAAATGGGAAACTTTGGTATTAACCTGTATTCTTGAGGATAGGTTTCCAAGACATGAAGAAAGCATCCTGGGAAAATCTTATTTTCTATTATTAACTTCAGATTAATTTTTCAAAGTACAAACTCATCTTTCATGACCCAACTATGTCCCACTTCCGAAATGAAGTGTGTGATTACTACAGTCCAAAGATAATACCTACCAATTCCTTTAACTGTAGGTCAGCTCAAACTTTCCTGTTTAACAAGACCCAGAAACAAAGTTTAAGTCCTGCATACACCACTCACAAGTAATTCTTCTGAACCCCTGAAGTGCTGCTCCTCAAAACCCCACCCTGAATCCTGGATCAGGAAGACATATTTAAGCCTTACCTTCCCACCCTGAATCCTGGATCAGGAAGACATATTTAAGCCTTACCTCCTGTCTTTTGCCAATCTACTGGCAAATGAAGCTCCTTTCTTTTCTCAAAAGTCAGTACCATAGAATTGGCTGCTATGTGCTTTGGCAGAAGACCCTTGCCTGGTAACAGTGCTAGGCATATATATATTGCCTTTACATATTCACACTGCCTTATAATCACACCTTTCCCGCCATTTTTTTTATTATCGTAAAATACACATAACATAAAATTACCATCTTGCACCATTTCAAGTGTACAACTCAGGGGTATTAAGTACATTTATATTTTTTTCCATATTTAACTTTTTATTTATTTTGGTATGTTCTGATGGTATTGATGAGACCAATATCAAAAACTGATGATATTGGTCTCTAGTTTCTTTTTTGTCGTTGTTGAAGTACATTCATATTTTTGTGCAACGATCAGCGCGATATATCTCCAGAACTCTTTCCATCTTGCAAAACTGAAACTGTATACTCATTAATCAGTGACTCTCTACTCCCAATGGTACCTACTTTTAATTTCATAGAAACGGCTTCCTTTGGTCTTATCACTACAACTACATTGTAAACCCCTTGCAAGGAGCAGCTATGTATTATAACATACAGATATGGTACTTACTGCCAGATGCTGTTCTAAGTGCTTTGCAAATATTAACTTACATAATTATTCATTTTTGTATGGTCCAGCGGGAGACCTTAGGTATTTGTGGAATGAATGTCGGTATCACTTAAGCATTTCCAACTGACTCTGGCTGTTATTCTAGTTGGGAAGTTGCAAAAGGAGCAGGTTACCCTGGGAAAGTGACTTCGTGCATTAATCTGACACTAGGTCAAAAGTTTAAAGAAGCCCTTTGTTTAGCCACATTGAGGCCAAGATCCCACTAAAAAAAGCTAACAGGGAAAGCTATTGTGGAATCATAGACACTATAGGAATGACTCAACGCAGTTGAAGTTTTCCTTTCTGCGGGGACGTATGGAAGATCCCCCGAACACTCGGGAAAAGGATAGATCTCGGCTGATCCGCCCAGGACAGACCAAAGCCGCGGCGCCGGGAGGGGGCGGGGCCTCGGATGGGGCAGGGCTCCGAGGGCGGGACCCGAGGACGGAGCGGAGCGGGGCGGGGCGCGCGCCTGCAGCGGGCGGCGATGGCGGCGGACGGGGACTGGCAGGATTTCTATGAGTTCCAGGAGCCGGCCGGGACCCTCCAGGACCAGGAGAACTGTAACGCGAGCCCCGAGGCCGGGCCAGGGCCCGGCGGGGCAGGCGACGGCTTTGCGGCGCTGGCCCGCAGCTTGGAGGAGAAGCTGAGCCTATGTTTCCGCCCCTCGGGTCTGGGCGCCGAGCCCCCGAGGGCGGTGGTGCGGCCCATCACCGAGGGCAGCCTCCTCCAGGGGGACGAGTGAGTGCGGGCCGGGCCGGGAGCGGGCGGGAGCCTCCCCTGCCCCTCGCCCTGTCTGCCAGCCCTCGGCCCGCAGGCCCCGCCCCGCGCCCTCCTTCCGTCTCCCTTGGCCCGGGAGTCCCCGCCCCGCCCTGCTCGCGCACCTCCCTCCCTGGGGCTTTCGGCCTCTGCGCGCTGGACGATTTAAACCCCCTGCTCCCTAGCTCCCCATCCTTAAACCTCCGCCCTTACCCCCTCCTCCTCCTGCCTTGAAACGACTGAGGTTTGATTTAGAGGGAATCTCCGCGTAGAGCCGGTAGTCAGAGGCAGCGCACCTCCTCGGGCACTGGTGTAGCCATTCATTCCTTTAACTAGCATTTATTGAGAGTCCGTTAAGTGCCGGAGGCTGCTTCGCGCTGGGACTGCAAAGATGACTGACCCTCTCAAGTGGGGCGCAACCTAGGGTGGGAGCTAGATTTGTAAGCAAATATTTGTCTGGGTGTGACAAATGCTCTACTGGATAGATGTGTAAAATTTAGGAGATTTCAAAGTGTGTGTGTAGGGGGGAGAGCGAGAGTCAGAAAAGACTTGATTGAGAAAGAAATGTGAAAACTGGACCCTGATGGTGAGTGGGAGTTTGCTTGGGAGGTGAAGAAAGGTTTAGCATTCTCGTCGGAGGATGTAGCACGTGCAAACATACCAATGTTGAAGCAGCATTTATGGTACAGGAATTTATTGGCTCCACCTGAGAGCCCAGGTGCAGTGCAGACCTCCACAGAGGCAAAGACTTAAGAGCCTTGGTTATTACTAGCTGGGATCTCCTAGCCTGGTAGGGAGACCAATGCATAAACAGGTAATTGTTACAGAACAATCTTAAGTGCAATGGTAGGGAATTCACCGGGGTTTATGAGAGTTGGGGGAAATGGGGGCATAGAATTCCTGGGGGCACTTTATTTAACCACTTTGAAGTCTAATTATAATTTGGTTAAATAAGGATTGTGATTATGTACCATGGTATTACCCAAAAAGGTGGTTAAAAAATACCCCAGAGTGAGAGTGAGAAAACTTCAGCATATTGTAACATCAGGGAGAGGCGCCCCTGGAGAGGTTGAGGGTGAAATTAATGGAATAAATACTGACGTGTGTATGGATGGGCTTTCAGAACATTGGTGGGATGCAGAGATTAGAATTTAGGGAAAAATTCGTCTTGTGAGTTAGAGAAAGATCCGTGCGCATAGAAAGGGACTCCTAGCTTGATGGTCCCATTTCACCTGCGCATGCAGATTTATCATAAATAAGGTAGGGAGCTTGAAAAGGCGGTTGGGAATGAGTGCCCGTAAGCGTGACTTAGCAGTGGTTTGGGCCCAGCTATGCCTGGAGCCTCTATTTTCTAATTGGTACCTCTGTACAGTGTTCAGGTGTAGAGGGAAGAATTTGATTGGATTTTTTACACAAAGATATGCATGTACTCAGTGGCATTACGTGACATTTTTGACATTTTATATCCAAAAAGAAGATAGTAATGTGTGTGTGTCTATACACACATGTATTTTTATGTACACTGAATCACTAGACGCAGGACATATTCTGGATTTTAAAATTATATTTATTATGAGTTTGGGTTTATCAAGAGTAACTTCTCAGAATAGTTTAGTAGCTTGTATATAGACAATTAAAATTCCTTATTTTTGCTTCACCTGCACTGTCAGGAAAGTCATGGGTTCCAGCCTTTGCTTAAATCTTAGGTTGATAGAAGAGCTTAAATTTTTTGTTATTCTTGAACATGGTTTTTAGTAGAAGATATGTTGGTAATGCTTGCGACTTGATTTGAGGATGCATAAGAAATCTTTCTCCTTTTCCAGGGCTGGGTCTAGTCACCACTCTTATTATTTCCATTCTATTGCATAAATCTCCATTGCTCCTTAAGAGTCCATTTCTTGCTCCTTTCACCAGAGATAGTTGAGAATTCTTTCACTCACATACTGCCTTGCCTTCGGGCACTTTATGTAAGTTCTCCAGGCCCCAGTTTTGGTTTTGGTTAAATACAGAGCTTGTACTTACCTGCCAAGGTTTTACTTTAGAAGGGTCTCATGTAGGATTTAATGTTGAAGGAACTTTGACCTTTGGAAAGAGCTGTCTTGCTAGTTACTTATGACTGCTCGTAATATCCTATGATAAGGATGAAGGCAATTCAAGTTTTAACTGGAGAATTCTAGAAATTTTCTGACCTTGGTGGAGATTGTTGCTTGTCCTTCTCTTTCTTGAAAGATCAAATTCAGTCACAGTTACTTTTTCTAGGCGGAGTATTCCACTCCACTTGACCTTTTATTACAGCCTCATATAAGAAGGGGAAAATAAGCAGCCCCCCAAACTCTGGGCTGTCTTTACCTACTAGAATATCCTGCTCGAGCTCCTGAACAGGGTTAGGTGTATAGTCGGGGATTCAGCATTCGAAAATCTTTTACCCAGGAAGGTGTGGGCCTTCAACCCGGCACATTAACAGTCCAGAAGGGCTGCTTCCAATTTGAGCATGTTGGCATTAGAGGAGATTATGATTCCAACAGAGAGGGGAATAGGAATGCACCAAGCATATGGGAGATTTGCTGGGCAAACAGGCTAGTTTTCTAGAGCCTTTGGGTTTATGTTTGCAGGAAGGCTAATGTACATTCCAAAGTCAAACATCATGTTGGGATTTTATGTTTTTGGCAGTTGCAGTCCCATTGCTTCATCTCTTTAGCACTAAATCCCTGTGCATTAAATCAAGTATGTATTTTGAAGCTAGTGGTCTTGCTTTTGTATCCTAATGGCTCCCACACTTGGGAATAAGCCCCACCTAACTTTGTAATGGCTTATTCACAATTAGATACCTGTTATAAAATTTAGGGTGCTTTTTCTTTATGACATGTATGTATGTATGTACCCTAGCTCTTAAGTAGCTTATATGTGTAGTGTCTAGCTTTACTTCAATTACATTTCATGTTGTATATATCTTGGAACTCATTTTTTTCATACAATGTTGTATTTTATTATGCTGGTTATTACCTTGGTACCAAAACCTGCATTTTGGTCATAAAGTTGGTGTTTGCTCTTCTTATCTGGTGTGCTTTGGGGCTTTCCTCAATATACTCATTTATTTTTCTTTTCTTTTAATAGATTTTACTTACAGACAGAGGGGAAGGGAGGGAGAAAGAGAGGGGGAGAAACATGAATGTGTGGTTGCCTCTTGCGTGCCCCCTACTGGGGAACTGGCCTGCAACCCAAGCATGTGCCCTGACTAGGGAATTGAACCTGGGATCCTTTGGTTCACAGGCCGACGCTCAATCCACTGAACTATATCAGCTGAAGCCCAATACACTCATTTAGATTAATGCTTAGAGTAATAGATCTGGGAGTGATGTCTGTTTTTCTTGTCCAAGCCTCTCATTTTATAGAAGGGTTAAACATAGAGGGGAATACATTGAGGGGTTAAAGGATATGCCAAAGACGCATTGTTTGAGGAAGAATGAAGACCAGAGTCTCTGTTGCCTGAATTTTAGTCAAGTGTTCTATTGCATCCTCAAAATGCTGCTTGAAAATAAGGTGGGGTGACTGCACTGGATATAACCTGTGTGCATCATAATGTGAACTCCTTTCTTTCCCCTTTCATTTTGTCAGTTTTAGTCCTTAATCTGTTATCTTACAAATTAGATATTAAACCCTGATCTCATTTTTACAACTGAATCCTTTTTCCAGAAAGGCTAACAAACCTTTAGTTAGAGAGACTACTCTGGAATGGTCTAGATGTTTGGGACTTGTAGAAGAAAACTAAGCGTAAAGCACAGTGTATTTACTACCAGGCTGGCTCTGGAAACATACTTAACTTCCCTGTGCTTTAGTTTCCTAGTCTGTAAATGAGGCCAGGAATGGTTCTTCATAAGATTGTTGAGAGTTAAATGAGTTAATATGTAAATTGTTTAGACTAGTGCCTGGCCCACAGTACCAGTGGAAAGGGGCGGTTATCAACGTGGGAGAGTTTTCCATTTCACTTCCCCTTCCCTCAGGATGTCTTGGCAGCCCAACTGTATGATTTTCATTTAGTTTTATTTAGGGGCTCTACTCTGTTGATGTTTTTCTGGGAAACAATGGGCCTTTTTTTTCTTTGATGTTTTTGTTTTTTCTTTCACTATGTAGAACTGGATACTTATCTAATAAAAGACATGTAGAGTATTAACTGTCATCGACTGTCATTTTCTTCTTTTTAAGGCTTTGGAATGCCCTGACGGATAATTACGGAAACGTCATGCCTGTGGACTGGAAGTCGTCCCACACCAGGACCTTGCACTTGCTCACTCTGAACCTCTCAGAGAAAGGGGTGAGTCAGGAATTGAACCAGTAGTTTCTCAATTACTGGTTCTGATCATGGACCTAAAAAGGAGCATTTCTAAGAAACCAAAATTCACAAGTTGCCTCTTGCTTCCAAGCTGGCAGCAATTGGACTGGCCCTCTGTTATTGCCATAGTCCACTTGCTAGCGTATTCCTCCCATTTTTCCCCAGCACACGCTCCCTTTTTTATGTTTAGCTAAATTTCATCACCTGTGTATGAGCATCAATGACCAGCCTTTTTTTTTTTCCCCATCTTAACACAATTTTGATATGCTCACAACATCCGATGAGAATCCTAGCCTTTGGTTTAATAGACAGGCTCCAGCAGAAGTAACGTCATGGAGTGTGCTTGGTGGGATGTGTGAATGTCTTGCATGAGATGGACAGTAGTTTGAACATTTCACCTAAAATGTCATACAGTGTGCTGGAGTGTGATATTGTTATGTTACAGAATTACATGCTTATGATTTTGTCATAAAAGTTTTTTATGTAATAAAAATGGGGCGCTATTTTTGCGGGACCCTGTACAATCATGTGCCACTTAGTGATGGGGATACATTCTCCGAAATGCGCTGTTAGATTTCCTTGTCATGTGAACATTACAGAGCGCACGTATGCAAACCGAGGTGGTATGGTCTGCTACACACCTAGACCCTATTTATTACTCCTAAGCTACAGGCCTGTAAGGCATGTTTACAAAATAACACAAGGTTAAGTCAAGTGCAAGAGAAAATGAAGCAATCCAGACACGTAGTAAACACGAGATGTACAAGGCATAACATGGCCCACTGATTTACGGTAAACTTTTTTTATAGGTAGAAAGAATACACTCTAAAATAATGATGGAAAGTATACTATGGTAAATACATAAACTGGTGTTGTCATGGTTTATGATTGTAATCATGTTTTACGTACTGTGCATAACTGTATGTGCTATACTTTTATACAACTGGCAGCACCGCAAACGCCCAAGTGGCGCAGTGCGCTAGATGTCACTAAGAAGTAGGGACTTTTCAGCTACATTATGATCTTACGGGGCCACCGTGGTATACAAGGTTAGTTGTTGACCCCGATGTTATGTGGCACATGACCATAGTAAGGGTACTGGAATATCAACCGAGTTTACTTTTTGATGAATTTACTTTTTTGGACTGGACACAACGTGTTGCCCAAAGACTGTATTTGTGTTAATATTGGGGAACCTTTAAAAGACATTTCAGTTCTTGGCTTTTAAATGGGTTCTTAGCTAACTGTTCGAGGGTGCTCTGTTTGTCTTGGTATTATAAAGTGAAGATGCCTTGAGTAAGAAAAATGAGCACAGGTGATGGGACAGCAAGGGAGACAGAACAAGGAAAAGAATTGCTTTAAGTGGAAAATTACACTGTTGTTTAAAGCTGATGAGAAAAGTAGCCAAACTATGTCAGTTTCAGGGCCTGAGACTGTTTAAGTTCCTCATCAAACAACAGTGTAAACGCATGCCAGATCTTTTGTCATGCTCTATATTTCGTTAGTGTATTTGCGTAATTACTGGGAGTTTAATGCAGTGAGCCTGGCAGTATTTGAAATAGCATTGTTACTGTTTTGTGAAAATGATTTTCTTAAATATGTGATTCAGAGATGAATGGTACTGTTATTTTCTAGTAAAATACCGAATTCTGACTGTATTTCCCTGTAGCCCAGTAGATACAGAATTCTTACTGTTTGTTCTAATTGTTAACCCCATTAAGCTGTTTTGCAGACTGACCTGACATACATGTGATGAAAAGGAATGCAACAAAATATCTTCTGCTCTGTCTTCTGTTTATTTAGATCTTAGCTATCATTTTGGACTTCATTCAAGTTTCCCTTCCTCTCTGAAGCTTCTTATTACTCTTTTAGCCTTTGCTGATCTCATGGAATTATACAATTTTAGAGTTGGAAGGGCCTTTAAAGGACACTTAATCCGGCCTCTCACTTGGGGGGAACCCCCATATACAGCATGTCTGACAGATGGTAATTTAGCATGGCCTAAATCCTTGATCCTCCGCTCTCTGTGGAGTCTGTTACACTTGGGGTGTGGAAACCTCACAGAATTTATACGTCCCATAGAATTTAGCCCCATTGTCTCCTGGGTGCTAGTCCCCACAGCACTGTGTCCGTGTCTCAGATCACTACGGTATTCTCTTATTAACCATATGTTTCTGGGTCTGTCATTAGATTGTGGCTTCCTGGCAGGTGTCTTTGTATTTGTCTCTTTAGTAACTACCACTGTGCCTGACCTGTAGCTAGTTCTAAGACAGGTGTTTGTTTACCTCCTGGAAGCATTCTTTGGATTATTCCAATTGTGAAACAGGGTCTCTAGGAAATTATTTTGACAAAGGGAGAAAAAACTTGATTGGTCTTTAAGGCATCCAGTACCATCCAATTTCTTCCATGGGCATGTTTTTTTCCATTTGAGGCAGCTCTGTTTTCACAGAGGGAAACAGCACCACCAGCTCTGTATCTAACGCTGGCACTGGAAGAAGTGATGTTTGGAATACCTGGCAAAGAGAAGGCTCATTGGTGCCCAATGGAAGGGTGAATAATGATACCCATGACAGCCAAGGTTAGTTTTCAAAGCCTGAAAGGGACTCCAGCCCCTAACACATGCTGTCTCTGTGTGGAATGGGCTTGGCTGCCTCTCTGGAATGATGATCTGGGATCATTATTTCTGTTGTCATGGAAATTTATTCTTACGGCTTACTGGGATCACTCATGTGTTTTGACAGTAGCAGTAGACCTCTTCTAAATGCTGCGCCTTTCTTAGTCATGCGCGTATATATAGAATGCTTCTGAGTCACTTGCCTTGGGCACATGGCCTGGGCCATCTCCTTCCTCCTACCGTGAGTTTTTTCCCCAAAGACTTCAGCTTCGTTTATGCACCTTTATATCTTCAAGAGTAGAAACGGCAGGAAGATAACATCATCTTCCTTAGGAGTAATTTTCAAATTACAACTTTTTGTCTATAAGTGTCCTTTAGGGGGAAGATAAAACAAATCTATGGTCTTCCAGTTACAACATAGAAGAGCGGCCAGGTGGGTGCTGAAATTTAAGAGCCAGCAAAGCCAATGCTAGGCCGGCTCCGCGTCACCCGGACACCGTTGCGGTCACGTTGTGGAGTTTTCATCTCCGCTTCTTCAGTCTTGAAATCAGACTGAATGCTCTCTCATCGAGAGCCTGATCTCTTGACCTTTGATCTTTCTCATTAAGCATAGCTGTCATCGTTTAAAAAGTATGCTGGAACTATAGGGATTAACGTGAAAAGGGAGTCCCTTCCCGGCTCGTCCGGTCTTTGGCTTCTAGTTACCAGAGGCAGCCTCTTTCAACCGCTTCACCTGTTTCTTTAACAGACAACAGACTCATGTCATTTCACTGGGTTTTACTGTTTCATTTCAGACTTTATCCACGTCTGTCTACCCAGAGGATGAGGGTTTACGCAGCTCTCTTGCAGCCCTCCCTCCGACCCCAACACCGAAACCCTCACAAAAGCTTACCTTTCCCCTATCTTTCCAACATAATTACATCAAAATATTTGGTTAATTTAATCTTTATCCTTTACATTGACTATTTAAGTATTCACAGCTGACCCATTTTACTGCATTAGGGTTAAATTTTCACTTGTAGTTTTTTTCTTAGGGTAATAATAACTGCCTTTTTGTGATTAATTTAGGTTATCATTAGCTCACTGATTCAGCCTCAGCAGACCCATAAAACTCACTTTAGTAACTGAAATACATTAGATCACCTATCAGTCTCTCCTTTGGTCCCCTCTTTCGTTTTATTGCTGCCTCTCTCGGTGCCCTCCGTAGCTAAACGTTCCGATTTGAGCTGGTTGCGCTCCAGCTTAACTCACAGCCCTCATTCTGGGATCTTCATTATTGTTATGAGGATTCCCTTCACCTCCTTCTTGCATTAGATCCCATGTCTCTTTCCTTTTCAGCTTTCCTCCTGGTTTCAAACGGAACATATTCTGCAGCAGCTTTCTGAGAAGGGTATAAGAGAGGTCAATTTTTTGAGAAGTGGAATGTCTGAAAATGACTGGAAAAAGACTGGAATGTCTTTTTTTCTAAGCCCCCACCTAATCATTAGCTCAGCTAGGATTCTAGGGTGGAATTAATTGAAATGAGGAAATTGCCAATATATTGATTGTTTTCCAGCTTCCGTTGTTGCTTCTGAGAATTCAAGTGACATTTTGATGCTTGGTCCTTTTAATGTGCTGGTTTTTTTCTCCCTGGAAGCTTTTAGGTTCCTTTTCTCGCACAGTGTTCTGAAATCTCATGATGGCATGCGGAAGGCCATGGCCGGGCCTTCCTAGGCCGATGGTGCACTGAGAAATAGACCGAGATGTGCCATCGCTGTGGGGCAGCATGGAGTTGCAGCGCGTGGCAGTAGGTAGACTGGAGTGCCGATTCGGCCCCCTCCCAGCCGGAAGCCACGGAAGGTGGCGCACCAGTGTCCTTTGCACGTCTCGCCCTGCTTCTTCCTCTGTGAGCTGTGTCTGCCATTAAACTTCCCACGATCCTGTAGGAGGATGTAGGGATCTATAATACTCACTTTTATCCTCAATTTTATGTATATCCTCTGCATTGATAAGATAATTTTCCCAGGTAAAATACAACTTTTAAGATTATATGCTAATAGAAATGCATAGTTCTTTGCTGCCCACTTGTCCTTTGGGAACTCAGTGTGTTCTATTCCTCCCTGAGGAACTGAGTTCTAATTATGGTTCTTTCATCACCTGAATAGTCAGGTCACGTTACCTAGATAATAGATGGGTGATCACTTGTGCATTTTAATCTACCGAGTTTTCCAGGTAAGTTTTTACAATGAGCACTAGTACTAAACTCGAAGTCATTATTGGAGGGGCTGTTTCTACTGGTGTGGGCAGGGGTAAGGGACACCAACCAGACCTGGTGCGATCCCCCGGGGCTGGCAGTAGCAAGCAGTACTGGCACCACTTGGCATAAAGAGTTAAAGAGGGGAAGGGGTCACCGGAAGCCGGGGAGCGTAGCTGTGGGGGAGAGGGCTGCTTGTCTGGAGCTGTCGCCTTTGGCATTCTGGCAGCGAGGGAGGCGGGCGGCAGGATAAATGCCCAGCCCTCATCTTCCCGCCTCCCAGCCCCCTGCTAGTGTCTGCCAGCCGCGTTGGACCCAATGGGAAGCCAGAAATCACGGGCACCCTCCGATGTCGCCCACAGAGGTCAGGCCCCTGGGGCACAGAGCAGTGTGGAAAATCTCCAACACAATCAGGTTGAGACACGCTTTGGAACACAGAGAGACTCTGTTTTTTGGAAGAAGAGAGTTTCAGCTGAAAGGGCTAAGCGTGACCCTCATGGACAGCTCCTGTCTGCCAGGGAGGCCATTGCTTCTGTTTTACTCCCAGTGTTAGAAGCTAGTTTGCAAGTAACTAACTGTATGTCTTCTGTGGAATTTTAATATATACCAATCTTACTATTAGATTGTTAACGAAATAGCATTTGCTGCCTTCCCTGCCCATTGCCCCCACCCGCACCCCCATTTGCCATAATTTCCTAGAACTTCCTAACAAACGCCCTGTGCCTATATTTTTGTACTTATCAGCCAACTTTTCAGCACTCTTCCGATGGGAAAAACAGCGAAGCGTGTATCTGTAGGGGATGCTTGCAGCCCCTTAGCGATTTTGTATTTATTCTACAGGATCCAGCAGAAGTCACGCCATTGAGTGTGGTTGGTAGGTATGTGAATGTCTCACACGAGATGGACAGCAATTTGAACATTTCACCTAAAATGTCATACGGTATGCTTGAGTGTGATATTGTTATGCTACAGAATTACGTGCTTATGATGTTGTCGTAAAAGATTTGGTATAGATTACCAGCGAATAAAAAAGGGCGTTATTTGTGCTGGACCCTGTATGTTCCTCTCATTTCTGTTGGAGGTGTATATGCAGAGCACCTCACGGAGCACTTCTCTCTACAGAGCAACTGTCATAATCTCTCCCTTTGGAGGGAGAGATCTCGGCTGATGTTTCCCTCAGACATTTTGACTTTGTTGTGATCAGAAGGTCCTGCTTGTAATAGTGAGTTATTTTGTTTTTAGGTAAGTGACAGCTTGCTCTTTGATACATCAGATGAGGAGGAGTTGAGAGAACAGCTGGATATGCATTCAATCATTGTCTCCTGTGTGAATGATGAGCCCCTCTTCACTGCAGATCAGGTACAAGGGAGAAATTCATCAACCAATTGGAAAAGGGAACTTGAGCTGAAAAATGATTTCTTACCGTGGCAATAAGTGATGGGTTGTTGGAGTTCGCTTGCCTTTCCAATACTTTCTGCTTATGTAGGCTTAACAGTTGGCTCCTGCACTGAGGGGAGAAGAAAGTATGTAACCGGAAGCAGGTGGGATTATGCTTGTTGGAAAGATTTTCCAAGATAGACAGTTTTCCAAGATAAGCATTATAAAATAGTACAGCGAGTTACTCAGGGAGTATTGCTTACACTAAAATCAGAAAAAATATTTTGACTTTTCTTATTTCTTTTGATTTAGCCAGACATGGGCAATCAATACTATATTTGCATAGAAATTACCTAGTTTCTCCCAAACCTATGCAAAACTCATTAGAACTTATTGGATGTACATATTGTGTACTCTAGAAGAAGTGAGCATTATTCCTGTGGAATGCTCTAAAAATGTCAACCCTGTGTTCATTCAGAACTGGTTGAATCAGCTTTCTCATTTTCTGAATACTCTTCCCACTTCTGTTGTGTTGTCAAAATGTGATGCAAGAAGTTCTTCCTGAAATAAAATGTTCATGGCTACGTGGACTGTGACTTCTACCACACTGTGTTTTAGGCTGGAAAAACAAGGTCAGTAAAGAGATATGTTATGGTCAGGCTGGGAGGAACACATTTGAAAATGTGTCATTTTGATGCTCCTTAGTCATATTTGAGGTTGGATTGTTCTAGGCCTGGGGAGAGCAAGGTGCTTACAAAGCAAGATAATAGCTTAGAAGGCTGAGTGGGCTTGAATGAGATTCCAGAGAAACATGTAACCCTGAGAGACCATTGTCTCCTCCGTGAACGGCCCGAATACCGTAAGTATCCCTGCTTTTAGGACTTAGAGAAACGATTGCATAGCCTATATCAAGTGCCTTATTTTATTGTTTCTTCAATGTCTATTTTTGGAAAATCTTACTAATTGACATAATCCCTACCTCCTTCAGGTTTACTTTTGTTTTTGCTTATTATAAGTGTTACATGTTAAGCTTGCCGGTTCACATTGTATTTTTTCTAATAATTTTTTTTTTCTTTTTTGACTCTGAGGCCTGTTTTTTCTAACTACTGTATAGTTTTTCTGGTTTTCTTTAAGTTTTCTCTGAGCCCTGCAGCCTTCTCATACCGTGGAAGCTCGGACAGGACAAGGTGCTGCTGTAGAATTTGAGCAGCGCTGCGTATGATTGTAGACCCTTGTTTAAATGAAGGCAGATATATTGCTGAAATTTTCCTGCTTTTATGCAGCTTTTTTTCTCTTGAATCTTCCATAGTTTGAGTAATTTTTGAATATCCCTTCAGCTTCCATTGAATTAATATATGAAATTTTTTTCTGCTGTTAAACAAGAATTTTGCTGCCATAAAGGTAATTTTTTGCTCCTATATACCTTTTTTTATATTGTTACACTTTCTAAATTTTACGTCAGTTTGATAACGTGGCTTTACATAGAGCGCTTGCGTGTTGTATGTGGTAAATTTCCTGTCCTTGACTTTTGCTTAACAAAAACTGTGATGTGGCCCTGGCACGTCCGAAGCAAAATTATACGTGTGTCCGTAGCACCATTTCTCAGACTTTGTGAGATGTGATAGGCCTCCGGAATCACGATGGGCTTATTGAGTCACGTTCTATTTAAGTTTGTGTTTGGTATGTGATGAATTCTTTTGGATACGCTGCGCTCACCATTACGGTTGAACTTTGGTCACTCGGAGCGCGCGCCCCTGCACGCTGCGGTCAGTGGAGAATTTGGCGTGCGCTTCTACTCTGGCTGCCTCCTGAGTGCCGTGCTTCAGACGGGTCATTTTCCATGGGTCTGTGATTAACAGTGGCGTGTATATTTTGGAAGGTTATTGAAGAAATTGAAGAAATGATGCAGGAATCACCCGACCCAGAAGACGATGAAACACCCACACAGTCAGATCGGCTTTCGATGCTTTCCCAGGAAATTCAAACTCTTAAGAGGTCTAGTACAAGCAGTTATGAAGAGAGTAAGAAGCCCTACTTAAATCATTGCTCTTTGTGCTTTTTTGTGTATTTTAAATGCATAGTGTGCCTATCACCAGAAATCTTTGATTCTCACTGGCTGGGTTGCATGCCCTTCCCCACCCTCCAGTCATACCCGGGGCATATTTTGATCAGGGACTATGTCATACTCACCTTTGCATCCTGTATTAGTCAGCTCAGGCTGCTGTAACAAAGTGCCATGGGCTAGGTGGCTTAAACAACAGATATTTGTGTCCTCACAGCCCTGGACGCTAGAAGCCTGACATCAAGGTTTCAGCGGGGCTGGTTTCTTCTGAGGCCTCTCTCCTTGGCTTGCAGATGGCTGTCTTCTCTCTGTCCTCACATCGGCTTTCCTCTGTGTGCATCTGGGTTCTAATCTCATTTTATAGGGGCATCAGTCACAGTGGATCAGAGCCCACTCTCATGACCTCATTTTAACTCAATTCTCTCTTTGGAAACCCTCCTCTGAAACAGCCACCTTTTGAGGTACCAGGGGTTAGGACTTCAGTGATGTCCGGTCTCTTAACTTGAGGGAAAGTACTAAGAAAACCTGAACTGGGATTCCAGGGAATATTCTTCCTTTTCACCCTCACAGCCCTAAAACTCACATTTTGGGCGATGTGACTAAATATGCATTTAGTTTAATTCTTTCAAGTGGACTTCTCTCTTCAGATGTGTGCCCGAACCCTGTTAAATTGCTTGAGGTTTCTTGTCAGCAGGCAGTTTCTGTACTCTGTCTGCTCTTCCCCATATTTGGCTTTTTCTTTGTAAAATTTTTAAGGTCTTGACTGAACTATTATTTATAGATTGATTTAGACAAGTAAAAAAAAAATGTTATACTTCTTTTCTCAGCCATTTGAGAAGTAACTTCGTTTACCTACCTCAGCTTAGCCCTGCTCACCACAAGTTTTAGGATCCTGAGATCACAAACAAGTTAATTGCTTAGAACATGGTTTTGCTCTTTAGCATGAAACACCCCGTTGTGCTCCCTTGAAACATGTTTGTCTTAGTATCTGCTGTGCTTTGCTTTCGGTCATAGGAATAAAAAGGCTCTCAGTATCTGAATTAAATGAACTCCTGGAAGAAATCGAGGTTGCCATTAAGGAGTACTCTGAAGAGCTGGTGCAGCAGTTGGCCCTGCGAGATGAACTGGAGTTTGAAAAGGAAGTGAAAAACAGCTTTATTTCTGTTCTCATTGAAGTGCAAAACAAACAGAAAGAGCACAAAGAAACAGCCAAAAAAAAAAAGAAACTCAAGAATGGTAGCTCTCAGAACGGGAAGAACGAGAGAAGTCATATGCCGGGCACAGTAAGTGATGTTTTGCAGGAGGTGCGGCCCAGTGGAAACGGTTTCCATGGTTATCCCCGCGGCAGCGCGCTGGCCTACGTGTGGAGGGTGGGGTACTGCTCACCGGGGTGCGAAAGGGACTCTGTTCAAGATCACCACCCGCTGGGCTCCCTCAGAGAGGTGTGTTTGCGGGGACAGCATAATGGTTCCAGGATAATTCAATACTGAAACGTTTAGGGGGGAAAGAAGTAGAAGGAAGAGGCAGAATGAAAAAGGAGGATGTCTTAAAGAGAAAAAGCTTTAGAAGTGACCATTTTAGTACATCAAAATGTTATTAGTGCTTATTTATGTTTGGCTGGTGGGCTTAGGAAGGATATTATTTTTCTTGTTTTTGCTCATCTCTTACGAGTTGTAAAATTAAAAATTAAAAGGGTTGCATTGAGAGGTAGCCAAACTGTGCCGAGCCTAAAAGCTCAGATTGATCTGTAAACAGCTTATTCCTGATTTATCAATGAAACTGAAATAGGAAGATGTCAGAGGCAGTTATGTGACATCAGCCATCTGGCTTAGTACTTGACAGACTAGAACATTACTGACTGGTGCAAACAAGTTTAGAATATTAGAGTCTTTGATTCTTCATACAGAGTTTTTTCTCTGCTTTTTCATTTTTCTTAAGTGGTCCTATTAATTTTACTTGATTAAAATTTATCATAAACATTGTTCATTATGACATGCATTTTCTTGTGGATCCTATGGTCTTTCCTCTTGCTTTGATCAGTGGAAACCTTGTATATTGTCACCTTCGTTTTGTTTGTATGCATGTTAGTTTTATTTTTAGAATATAATGATTAGACAAAGGGATCCATTTTTCTAAAGGACATACAGTTTTTATAGTTTATAGTATTGATAACATGGCAATACTGATCACGACAAACTAGCTATAATGATTTGCAATAATATAAATGCTGTCTTTAAGTTTTGATTTGTTGTGTCTAAAGAAAACTTATCAGATAAATAGATCTCATTGACCACACGCTGAAGGAATCCAGGAAAGAGAATGCGGCCTGGGTTGCTGGGCCACGAGTAGTCGTTACAGACAGAAAGGGTCTTAACCATTTATAGCCTATTCATTGTGCTGGGCTTCGCCTATGAGTAAATGGGTGTTTTCTTAGTGTAATGTCTGTTTGTTACATGTAAAGGATATAGCTTATAAACTGACTTTGAAAAAGTTCTCAGATGTATGGCGCAAAATATTTTCAAGAAACGGCTCTACTGATTGATTAGATGTTTAGTCACTTCCAGTGACTACTCTGGAAGAAAAGACACTAAAAAAACCCAAAATATTTATTTGCATATGTAATCCTGGAAAGTTTGCTTTAAAATATCAGGGACAATATCTTATATTTTATTTTTAAAAACTGTACCCTTTAAATTGCCCAGTTATAAAAGTGTGATTAAATAAAATGCTTAGTTAAAAAGTCATACCATGGTTGGTAATTTCTGCGTGTCCGCTCTTAGGGATTACATGTAAATCCTCCGTTTATTGGTGTTAATACTTGGCTTCAGAAAATACATTTCTCCCTAAAGAAGTTTACAGGCTTCTTTTTGTAACTCCCACATAAAGAGAGTTAGAGTGGATCCATTCTGTCATTTTACAATGGTATTTGTATCGAAAACAGCAAGGCAGCATGTAGCTCTTGCTTGAACCTTTATTAATCTTGAAATAGATTCATAATAACAGTAAACCTTTTTTAAAACAATATTTGGACTTGCGAAGGTTGCCTCTTGAATCCTGGTTTATTTGTGTCAAAACGTTTAATCGGGCTAGGAGTGGCATTGCTAAGCTCTTGGTACTAGTTCCCTCTAGCTTTCTCAAGCCTGAAGTGCTGGAGAGAGACTGTCCCGTCTGTGACACAAGGAGCCTGAAACCTATGATTCTGAAAGCGGTGGTGGGTGGCTCAGAGAACCCTGAAGTGAAATGCTCAGTTGGAGAAACAACATCCCAAAAGATACTACCTTTCCAGGCATTTTATGTAACATGCAGTTTTGGCAAGGCTTGATCTCTGTGCCTTAGTCATCATCAGTGACACTAATGTCTGAAAACCGGAGACCTTTTTACAGATATGCATTATCTGGTTTCTAGTAACATTGGCCATCCTTTCCTTTCTACCTTAGATGTTTTTCGTTTCATTAGCAGGGCTTGGACTTTTTCCTTCAATGTGGAATAGTTTCCTTCCATTTTCCCTTAGGCATGTTTCGTTGGAACAAAATGTCAGTTCGTGGTTGGTATAACACTTTATCCAGACTTGCTGGCTTGCTCTTTTTGCTGTAAAGATAATGTGATGAAATACCTGGGTGGGGACAGAGCAGAGTTAAACTTTCTGGTGTTAATTTTGGAGACAGGTTTTGTTTTAAACATTTTCTGCAGTGAAAAAACTGGGGGCTTAGAGTTGCTATTTAGAGCAGTAGAACATTTCTTTGGGGATAAGAAAATACTGTTAGATATGGAAGAAAATACTGAGTCTCATATAAAAGTGAAATGTTACCTTGATTTGTTTTAATTTTCAGAATAATATGCTATATGCTGGGTGGCTAAAACAATACCCACTTACTCAGCAGGCATTCGCAAAGCGTCTTCCTTGTGCCAGGCATGCTGTAGATACGGGGCGGAATGAAGTCGACCGAGCCCGTGGTCTCCTGGAGCTAACCTTCTAATGAAGAAGACAGGCAATAAACAAGGAAAAGAGTAGACAGTGTGATTTCCGGAGTAAGAAATGTCACCAGGAAAACAAAAGGCTGGTTAAGGCGGTCCATAGTGACGCCGTTGGGGAGCTGTTTTCTACAGGATGGTCACTGTGTCAGTCACGGTTCCTCCTGATTGGCAAGGCAGCCTGTCCTGTCCCTTTGCAACTCTCCCTTTGGAGGGGAGGTTGGGGGAGTAGATCTTCTCTTTTAAAAATAACACTCCAGAGAGCAGAAAACTTTGTATCTCCCTTGTCTGGTTGTTCAGCATATAGAAGAGCGGAGGGCTGGGGAGAAACTGGGAGGATTGAAGGGCGCCATCTGTTCAGCAGCGTGCACCCTTGGAGCTGGCCTTGTTTCGGGCGTTGGTGCTTCTGTGTGTGCTGCTGCCCT
This sequence comes from Mormoops blainvillei, assembly GCA_004026545.1. NCBI lineage: Eukaryota > Metazoa > Chordata > Mammalia > Chiroptera > Mormoopidae > Mormoops > Mormoops blainvillei. Next base: position 49,585 of record PVJD01000974.1, read on the forward strand.
TTGTGCGGGGTGGCCCTGCTTCCCTACTTCCTCTGTCCACTTGGATTTTTTTTTAAACTCATCCTTCAAAAATCATGGGCAAGCATTGTCTCCCTTTTTTAGAACCTTCCTAGGCTCCTCCTCTGGTGTGGAACTGACTGCTCTCTCCTTTTGGGGTAGCGTCACTCCTCTTAACTAGCTCTGTTAGCACTGTTCTACTGTAGTGCAATTTTTTTGTTGGTTTGTGTTCATGGCTTCCTGAAAACATCGTTCCCTAAGGGTAGGAAATTTAACTTTTATTTTCTTGGTATCCTTAGGTCCAACATTAGGAACTTAATACTTTTCTGCTGAATAAATGCAAAAAAGCAAGATAAACTTGCAAATCTGTATTTCGATCTTGGATCTTTCTGCCAGGTGCTAAATCCATAGAGGCTAGCTTGAATTATAAGAGCTTTGGGTTAAGAGCTATGTTCGAATCCTGTTTCTGCCACTGGGTACATACCCCCTTGAGTTTCAGAAGAATTTAATGAAATTATACGTGCAAGACTGGCATAAATCCTGAGTAAATGGTAGTTATTATATGTCCAACTGTCTATTAGACATTGCTCTCAGAATGTTGTAGGAATCTGAAATTTATCCCATCAAACCAACATTACCATTTTCCTAGAGTTGAATTTATTTCTTATGTATTTTTCTTTTGATTAATGAAACTACAGCCTATTCATTCACTGAAACACGTGAGATTTTTAGGTCAAAGCCTATGTCATTTTAAAGGGTTTAAAATAACCAGCTCTCCACATTGTTCTACCGAAAGGTAACCCAGTGACAGCAAGAGCGTGTGGCAGTTTCCCTGCACCTCCAACCAGCAATTGATATGATTACCTTTTAACATATTCTGATCTGATAGACAAACAGCGGTTTTATCTGCTATTTGTATTCTTTTTGAGTTGCCTATTAATGTCACCTTTGAGATGTTTTTCATATTCGTGAGGGTGCAGCTACTTCTGATGTGCCAGCACCATACTCTGCTGTAACCATTGGCTTAAGTCTGCCCTTGGCAACAATATGGACTTCCCAAAGGGTAATACACATTGTTTCTCCAGCACCTCACCTCATTTTTGGTGCTTTGCTCAACACTTAAGGCGTGTTTTTTGAATTGAAACTTCACCGTGAAGGAGATGGAATCCCAGAAGATTTTATTTGTAGTGTTAGAGTTATTGTTCTGTCAGGGACTTTCTTTTTTGCCAGTCTTTTGTTTATATTAAATAGATTTCATAGGGCTTTGCATTTCAGTGGCAGGTCACGTGAGTACAGGGTAAAGTACATTAGTTACGTTTAATTCAGTAGTGGTTGTCATCTTGAGTTACCTGAAGTTACAAAGACATTTGTGTACTCCAGCTTAGCATCATACCTTAGAAAGCTTATATGGGTGAAAATGGACATACTTCCTCCTTTAGAAATCAGTCATGTTTTAAAATTAAATGTCATGTCATGTGTAAGTTCACGTATTCTAAGTTTAGGGTTGAGAAGATAGGAATCTCTAATGTTTGCCATAATCACATTGGACTTTGAAGAGGAAGTTCTACTGTGTTGCTTTCACCATCAGCAAAAATGTATAATTGCGTCAGTCTAACCTGAAGTTTATTCTGAAAATTTTTGGGATATTAGCAATCAGCAGTGCAGTTATAAAAAGAATCCCATTACTCTAATTTATTCCTTCTTGGGGGTTGGGGGGATAATTGCTTAAAGATGGGAGAGAGCTCTTTCTTTATATATTTTTCTTTCACAGATACATTTCTCCATCTGTCTTTATGACTCACTTAGCTCACATTATGACTAATAGTCAATCTATTTTGTTTCTCTTTTACATGCAGAAATGTCTGAGTAATAGTTTTTCATGTAATTTTGACCAAAGCTGATTTTAAGATAAGAGAAATTTATTTTTATTTAGACAGCTCCTATTAGATCATTCTGAAGTTATTCTAGTTTATGCTAGCTCCAAACCTAGAAGGAACTGTTTTGATACAACTACTTGAGTTTGTGACTTTTGTTTACGAAAAACATGGACCCGGCTCCCCCTCCCCTTTTTTTAAAATTTGAAATTTTAACATTTCACATTTGCTAAGATGATTTAGATCAGGGATTGTCAAGGCAAACCACTGACCCTCTGCCTGTATTATAAATAAAATTTTATTGCAACACAGTGCCATCGGTTTACTTACATATGGCCTATGGCTGCTTGAGTGTTTAAAGGACAGAGATGAATAGTTGCAACAGGCACTGTGTGGCCTGTAAAGCTAAAGTATTTTCGATCTGGCCCTTTATAGAAAAGCTTGCCATCTCTGATTTAGACAAAAAAAATTAAAAAATTAGAAGGGGAAAAAAAGATGTGAACTCTATTTGGGTTTATCTAGATAAAAAGCTCACTATATTGTGACTGACATTTATTATAAAATGTAGCCTTGTTTTACCTTAAGGGTGTGTTGAGTTTTCCTTTCCTCGGGGCCCTGACCAGCAGCCTGAGTGGTACCTGCAGATGGTGGTGCCTTGGCTGGTCCACGTCCAAGCTGTTTGCTGCAGGCACCCTACCTGGCAACAGACTTGCATTGCGTGTGTCAGATTTCTAGCAGCTAAGTGAAGAGAACCAGCAGGTAGACCAGTTGTCTCTAGATCTGGAAACAAAAAAACAAAATAAAAATATTGGCAGTCCCTGGTCACACTGTATTTATTATACATAGTGATAAAAGGTGGTTTAAGAAGATAGAGAAGTGGGCAAAGGGACCGATTCCACCGCCCCCTCCCCTTTTCTAAGTAGTTGTGCTTGAGAGCATGAAGTGTGCCCTGTACACATACTTGAATGTGAATATTTCCCACATTTTCAACAATAATTTGTTGGTGATAGTTGATATTACTCTGCATTTTTCTTTATTGCAGAGAGCATTCCTAAAAATTAGTGTTAGGGCTATAAATGGAAGGTCATTTGCAGGGTGGAGAGAAACTTGGATGTACCATGTTTATATTTTAATAATCCACACCTATGAATTGTGGAACATTTTAGATGAGGAACAGGTTTATTTTATAAAAGATAGTATTGCTTAGAGAAATATGTATCCAGATGTTGATATTTTATCATTATTTACTGTGTGTGTGTGTTGCTGTGGTTTTTAATGTGTCCTGACCCAGCAGTTAATGTAGTAAAATCCGGAGCCCATCCCTGATTCCTTTGTCGGGGGGGTTTTGTTCATTGTTTGTTAATGTAATACAAGCCCGTGTAAAAACCATAGTGTGCCAGGAAATTGTACTATTATTATATACTTGGAGTGTCCATAAATATCAAGGATACATTTATAAATTTCCAAGATTAGTCATTTAACTCTAGTTTTAGCGGCTCTGACATTTTTGGCAATACTTAATTTAATTACCATATTAATATTAAGTTCTATAAAAATTTAAAAAGATCTTTAAATACAAAAAATTATATTATTTGATAATATTCCGCTTAACTCCTAACTCTGAAAATCTTCACATCTTTCTGCTCTGAGACTAATCTTATAAAATAGTAGTTGAATATTCAAGACATTTTCAAGTATTTATCTGCTTTGGTATAACTTATAATTTCTTAGATCTGATTTTTTTGAAAAATTTATTTTTGTAGAGTTTGCATTTATAACTGCTTTATACCTCACATTAAAATTATTTGATTTAAAGATGTGTCAAAGTAATCAAAATCAATTTTTACATCTTAAGTAATATCTTAATAATTATTTGAATATATTTACTTGGTAATTTTTTTTACATTTAACTATCACTTTCAATTCTGTTTTCTTATTTTTTATTTTAAGAATTTTAATTTATTAAAAATTAAAACTACTGTTTTATACATTAATTTTGAAAATCATGTCATTCAAACTACTGAAAATGATGTGATTTATAAGGGATAATAATTATTTTTGAATTTCATTCCATTTTGGAACTTGTGAGTATAAAGTATATTAATGGAGTAAGAGTATAGGTTAGATAAAAGCCTTTCTTACTGCTTTTCTTAACCTTTTTTCTGACATTGAGCTTTCATATTGAAATTTTTAAAAGATTTCCTGGCTGGAGAGCTGCAGTGGCTGGTGTCAGATGAGGCTAAAAGTTTGGTGGCAGAAATAGTCTGAATTTCCTGGCCTCCTCGTTAGTTTTGCTTCTCTTTGGATGCTGCTTTCTGTGACATTAGCTGACCTGTTGAATATGCTTGCTGTAGAGCGAGTTGATGTGTTTAGGACTCTAGAAAAGAATTGACAAACAGCAATACTATATCTGATTCTTGTTGCTTTTCAGTTTATATAGTGTGTTTTAGCTGTATTCTTTTTATTGTTAAGAAAGACCGTGAATTACCTAAAAGTGTTACTCGTTTTCTGTTTTAGCTTTTTGGCTGATTTCTATATTCAGTCATAGACAGTAGTGTCTCTTCTCATTATCTTCAGTTTTTAAGCTAGAGACTATAATCAGGAATTCAGTATTTTTCAGTTGCCATTTTATTTCTTTGAGAACTTGAAATACTGTTTTTACTTTTCTGGGAAAAGGTAGAAAGGCATGGCTACTTCTCCATGGGAATTTTGTCCTAAATGTTACTCTAGTCTTTTCGAAGGAATACAGCCCAGACATTTTTTGGATATTTATATTTGCTGAACATTTTGCCGAAGTGCTTCCCATGGATGATCTCATTGAATCCTTGCAACAACCCTACAAAATAGACATTATTATTATTATTATTATTATTATTATTATTGCTATTTCATAAGTGACTTATTGAAAGCTCAGTAGAAGTGTTAGGTTACAAAAAGCAGTATGCACTGGAGTGAGGATGTGCAGAGGTTAGTGCAAGGAATCCTTGGCACCCCTCACTTTTCACTTCTGTGTTATGCAGGCCTGTTGTGGATGGTCTTAGAGATCTTGGCTTATTTCTTTGTGTTCTTTCAGATTTTTATAGATCAAGATACAGATGATTTTTTTTTTTTATTTACACTCTGTTGCTCCTGGTTTAGCCTGAGCAAAGTTTCTAGAGAATGGCTGATTTTTGAGATTTTTAGTACAGACTCTCGCCAGGGTAGGAAATGGTCAGGAGACAATTGTGGGTATTCCCAGGGTCCGTCAAGTGATTGAAGCCCTGTGTTTAGTAAGCCCCGTGTTTGGTAAGCCCCTTCCCCGCCCTGGCCCTGTCACTTTGGCACTTGGTCAGCGGCGAGGGGAACAATAAAGTGAATACTGTACTGCTTAATCATTTTCCTGCTTATAAATGGGTTTATGTGAACAACCCCATTCTGAGAATGGCATCTGATAGAGCTGTTAACTCCTTCATGAAGATATGGGGGGGAAAGGATGGAGAGATGACAAGATAATTTTAGGTTCACAGAATCTTTACCAGCTCTTCACTTTGGCCATTTGGATCCTTTACCTCAAATTTGGGAATGGCAGATTAAATGGAGGCAGGATTAGGTTTTCTGACACACCAAATGTTGCAGTCGCTTACTTTCATTAAGCTATAACAGCTTTATTTATTTAATGTCCCTCATGTCACTGAGCGTTCCTAACCCTGAGACTCAGGCCCGTTAGTGCCCTGACAAGTTGGTGGTGCTTTTCTCCCTCTCCGTCCCTCCCTCCCTCTGTGCCTTTCCCTCCCCCTACTTATAAAATTGAAGCGCAGAGAAAGCCGTCCCTCTGGCCCAGTTAAGTACCATAAGCACCTAATAACACCGCATCTGTTCCCGAAGTTGTAAATGTAGTCTTTCTAAATGAGGTGAAGGTTACTAAAAAGTAAATTTAATCTGTCTCTGAGGTTTTATCTTTTTAAGCTTCATTTTGCCTTCCAAAGGCTGTATTGTTCTTGGAACTTACGGGGCAGTCATACAGCGGGAGCTGTTGCGTGCGCTTCAGGACCCCTGTCCTGTCTCTTCCTTGTCGCTGTGCCTGGTCTTTCCCGCCCTCCATCCCTCTAACGCGTTGATCCTCCGCCTGCGGCCCGTTACCCTGGGGGTTTTCTCCTCCTCCGTCTGGCGATCGTTCTGCAGGCCACGCTGATGCGGTTTATCTTATCTTACTTTATTAACCTCCCGCTGACTTCCTAGGCCGGCTCTTCAGTGGGCTTTTCCACAAGTCCGTGGTGTACATCTTTGACAAATAACTTTATATCTTGTCATGTCATCTTTCTTCTGTTCACCCTCAGATTATTTTTGCCTTTTAGCTGTTAAAAAAAAAAAAATTCTCTCCTGCAAGACAGCAAGAGGCCTCGGGATGTGGCGATCAGGGGCTCTAAGGCCCTTGGGCTGTGGTCTTGGAGCGTCACAACTTCGGCTTAGCGGATAGTGACAGATGCCTGCTCTGACCCAGTCACTGTGCCAGTCACTGGGATGGAGGGAGAATAAGGCCTAGCCTTTCTCCTTCTTTACAGTGTACTCCCTCCTCACACAGAAAAGGAAGCCTTTAGAGTGGATATCTCAGAGTATCATCGTGCCGCTGAGTTCTGTCATTCCAGAGCACTTACGTGTGACCCCCCTAATCCTGTACGGCTGTGTGTGCGCACGTGTGTGCTTTTGGTCTGTCTTTTAAAAGGTAATGTATCTTGGTTGACTCAACTCATAGATTCATAGAATTTACAAATAAGACCTTTAATAATGACATCATTTCAATCGTCTCTGTTACAGGTGAGGAAACAGGCCTTGGTAGGGCCTGCTTCCAAGCTGGGACTGCTGTCGTGTCACACAGTTAGTGGCAAAGCTGGGAGAGAAATGAGATCTTTGATTTCTAGTTTGACATTTTTCTATCCAAGTTGACTGTTGAAAAAGTTTTTGATTCCAGATAGGTGTGACTAAGGTGCAGTTCCTGTTTGCACATAAAAACCTGGAAGTATTTCACTGGCATGGGTAGCACTTGCTGAGGGATTTTGCAATTTAAGCAGTGGCTGTCGCTCAGATGCCGCCGAGGTGCCAGGGATGCGAGTGCAAAAGGAGTAGCGGATGCCATTTCTCGCCGTAAAGATTTCGAGAATTAAATTGAATAAAAAAATAATCTAACTAATCTTCCTTGTTCTTTCTCTGCTGTTTTTCCTTAGATCTTGTGCCTCATCTCACTTTGAAAAAAATACTGCGATTATCTTTTCTTTTACTACGTCGAACATATATTGATCTTAACTCCTGAACCCGGCATGGCTGTTAAGGATACAGCGTGAGTCCCGGCCTCCAGGGCGTGCTGCCCGTGGGCTGGGGGATCTGGGGACAAACCATTCACTTCACCTTATGGAGTGATTCTCACCCAGGCCAGTGTGCCCCCCCACCAGACAGTGTCTGGAAATGTTTGTGTTGTCACTGTCACAGCTGGGTGGGGTGGGGGACAGTGCCACTGGCATCCTGCTGAGTAGAGGCTAGAGATGCCGTTTCACACCCTGCAGTGCATGGGTCTGCCCCCACAACAAAGAATGATGTACCCAGAATGTCAGTGGTGTCCAGGTGGAGAAACCTAGGTGTAGTGTGATAACTGCTATGTTGAAAGCACCAGCCACATTTTTAGCGCTTTTTATGCCTGGCGCTGTCCCCTGTAGATGTGTGTGCGTATTGCTATTGCCCCTAGTTTGGCCTAGGGGCCTGGGAAGGCCAAGCCGAATCCCGAGGACAGGAAGTATGGGCAACCACCTGGAGGTGACAGTTGGGGACCTGTGGGGGACTGCAGGCCATTCACCATGGCTAGAAGTTAAGGGAGAAAGCTAGAAGGAGAGAAAGGAAGTCAAGTCAAGGAGAGCATGTGCAAGCAGCAAACTGGGACCAGAAAATGCACGGCTTTGCACGCCGCGCTGTAGCACTCGGTCTTTATTTAAAGGCTGTAGGAGACCAAAAAGAGGTTTTCTTTGCATTGTGACATGTTCAGATTTGTCTTTTGGAAGGGTAACTTAAGTGTTTCAAAGAGAACTAATTGGAGGGAGACAGCTAGGAATGGAAGTTAGTTCGGAGGCTGCAGCAGTCATTCAGGTAAGAAACGAGCGAGGAAATGTCAGTAGGGATGAGAAAGTAGTTGCATCTCAGGGATATGAAGGAGCTTGACTGGCTCAGGTACCAGGGAAGGGAGATGTGAGGGTCAGGTCACTGATTTTTGACTTGGCAAGTACAGAGAGACACACATGCACCCCTCCTCCCAAGGGAGCTAGGCAGGTCCCAGCAACCCTGACTGCATCTAGCCTCAGGCCACCATCCCCAGGGGGCTGGCTGTGCTTTTTGTCAGCTCTGGATGTAGCCCCCATGGTGCAAAGGTTAAGCCTCCCATCGCAGCACGTCTAGCACAGAGATGGAGAGAGAACGGCGCTGTCGCAGTGAAAACTTACGGAAGGTGGGGAGAATGGCAGTGCTCAGTAGCTGCTGCTTCACACCCTGCTGGAGCATACTGGACCCCTGTGCACTGGCCGCAGCGTGAACTCCTTGGCGGCCAGTTAGGCCGCTTCAGGTCGTGTTGTCTGAGAGGATCTCTCTTGCCCATTGTCCTTTGTAGCTCCTCTGGGAGGCTGTGTAATTCATGTTTCAGCTCAGATGTCACCTCCTCAGGGAACTTGCCTCTGACCTCCTGGTACAAAGCAGACATCCAGTTTTTAATTGCCCTCTTGTAGCTATCGGCAGGACACCCATTATCTGCAGTTTTCTAGTTCATTTACTTGTACTTTTTCTGCCCCTCCTGTACTGGAATGTCAGCTCCTTAGGATGGGAGGGGTCTTGGCTGATGTGTTTACTTTGAATCCTTAATACCTGCAATAATATCTGGCTAAGTGTATGTTTTTGAAAGATTGAGTAACTGAATGAGAGGTATAAAATGGTGAAGGAGGAAAAGGTTTCTTATTTTTGTTTGATTTTTGGTGGGGAAAGGAGGGTAAGTTCAGTGTTAGATAAGAATTTTAGGAATATTTAGGTACAGGTGTCCAATAAGCCATTAAATATAAAAGTCAGAATAATGACAGTAAAGACAGCTAACATTTACTGAGCCTTTCTGATGTGCCAGCCTCCATTCTTAGCCTTTTACTGACAAAGTGGAACTGTAGGTTGTTGGAGGCAAAAGTTGAAACTATTAAGTGGGAATGTTCAGAGAATGTCCATGAGAAAAATATAGGAGCAAACACCAGGGTCTAAGAGATAAGCACAGAAAGAGGCATGTCTCAGAAGCAGCAGCCAGAGATGCAGGGGTGGTCCCTCTGGCAGGGATGGTGTCCAGGAATCCAGGGGGCAGGTGCAAGGAGGAGAGCTCACTGGATGTCTCAGATCTGAGAAGTGTCTGTGGACCTCAGCATCAAAGAAAAGACACCTGTGAAGAGCTGTTCCGGGGACCCTGGGGAAAGGATGAGGTCAAGAGTTCAAGAATTTACAGGTGCCTCAGGGAAGAGAGAGTTTGAAAAGGTCTTGAAGGCAGAAAATTGTTACTGTATGATTCCTGGGGAGGTGGGAGTTGATGGCAACTGGAGCTTTGTTTCTTTGTATTTCCCACAAGCCTTTGGATTTTCTTGTCTGTCTTTTTTCCGGGTGGAACAGAAGGCTGGAGATCCTTACCGGCTGCCATGTTACATTCTTGCCTGGCCAGGCCGCAGTGGGGCCTGGTTGGCCACAGCTATTGACTCAGCTGCTGTCAGTCACAAGGGTAGAGGTTCCTCTGCTTAACTTCTTTTGCTAGGATCGGTTGTTAGTTTTGTGTTTTTCCAAGTTACTGTGGCTTCTCTTGATTGCACTTCCATTTATCTCCACTAAGTCCGGGGTTACGGTTGCATGGAAGTCATTTTTCAGAGGTAGTCACGCTACTGGGAGTTGAAATGGCTCAGCAGTATCAATAAATGCACATATAGTAAGGAGACCTAGATTACATGTATAGCTCAGAAATTTAAGAATTTGCATCAACCTTATGTTTTCTTCAAAAATGGAAATTAGGTTTGCTACTGGTAAAGTGAAAAGTAAAGATGGTGTTTCTACACTGTGCTGTTCAAATATAAAGTATACTTTAGTTTCTTGATACACAGATTCTAAAATTTTTCATATTGCTTGAGATTTTGAGTTTATATCTGCTTTTAATGTACCCATAGATAATGGAATCTGGTAATACAGAAAATTAAGTACTTTTCTTTATTGCTTTTGGAAGGAAATACCTTTAATAGAATTAAAAAAGTGAGTTGATATTTATTTGAAAAGAGTTTCCCATAATTTTTATTGTAGATTCTGGAGACTAAGTTAAGTCATGTCTTTTGGTAAGCTGTTTAAAAAATGTGGACAGGTTATATGATAGCATGTGAAAAATCTACAAAAATACTTATCTATAGGTTTTTCTTTTAAAACAAGCAAATTACGTCTAAGGTAATAGTTATGCCATCAGCAAAATGAAGCATGTTCTGTTGAGGTGTCTTGACCAGACATCTGATTCTTGCTAAAACACAGTCTAGGAAGGATGGGGTGGGGCAGAAGGACGATTCAGGAGAAGCGTAGTGGTACGAGCTCCCATAAGGTGGTCAAATGTGGTTTGAAGAACTTCAGTAGTACCACTGAGGACATGACTAATATAGATCCACTTAGCTCCTTCCAAAATTAAACTTTTGGTGTTTCTCAACTTTTTTTGTCAGGACTTCTTCATGTTCTTAAAATTTATTGAAGACCTGAAAGAGCTTTTGTTTATAAAGGTTGTATTTTGAATACATAGGTTATATTTTGGTTATATAGGTTATATATTATATATGTCAATATTTACTATTTCAGAAATTAAAACATAAAGGTTTAACATATATGTATTAATTCATTAAAAAATACCAATAAGAAATTCACTAATGCTTACATAAATAGTATTTTTATGGAAAATAATTATATTTCAAAAAATCTAGACAGCAAAATGGCAATGCTGTGCGTTCCTGTGTCAGTCTCATGAATAATCTGGCTTAACTGAATTCAGCTATATTTTCAAATCTGCTTCTGCATCCAGTCGTTTGGAGTAATTCCTTCTAAGTCCTTAGAGAATGAGAGTGAAGAAAGCAAATTATGTCTTAGTATTTCTAAGAAAACAATTTAGATTCATGGACCCCTGAACGGGTTTCTGGGACCTCCTGGGCAGGGGTCCCTGGACCACACTTTGAGAACCACTGGGCTAAACTATACCTTTCTTGAGGGCAGAGACCATTGTCTTGTTTTCCTTTCTTCTGTTCCTGGGAGCCTTATAAAATATTCCTTATTTCCAGTCCTCAGATGTGTTTACTGAGTCAACTTTCCCCTATAAAATTCCAGGGAACAAAACCGCCGGGTGAATCAGGACTGCCTTTCCTCTGTTAGTCATGGTGTAAGAATTCATCTAAGCCCTTTGACTCAGCCGCCATTGGGGTGCCAGGGGACACTTTTCGCCATGTCTGATAACATGGTAGAATGGCTACAAATAAAGATAAGACTTTGGGAAAGAAATATTCCCTTTTCAGTATAATGAATTCTAGGAAGCCCTGGAAGTTGCTGGGAGAAAGAAACTAGGATTGTTTTCCAGAAACACAGTGAAAAAGTCTTTGCAGAAGAGTTAGACCGGGTGGCAGGCACACGGGATCCACTGCGCTCTGCGGGTTCGCATTTTCTGCACCAAGGCAGCGGCAGTGGCTTGAAGAGCAAGTGAGAAGCAGCGACCAGCTCTCCAAGTAACAGCATGTCATTTGCCAAATGCTGTGTTAATGCTTTCCAAACTTACGGTGAACTATGCACACTCGGGCTGCAAACGTGCAAAGTGTTGATAGTTAAGTTTTCAGACTTTTGATAAAAATGTAGGTAAACAATATCAAAAGGTGTCTTAAAAACTGTGTGGTAAATTTTGCATAAAACACATGTACCACTTACAATGTTTACATTTGAGCAAATTTATCAGCTGTGTTAGGAAAACTTCATGAATATAGTGGCATAAAAGCAGTTGCTTTTGCATTTGACTTGCAAAGAAATGGAAGCAAAAACGTTTTAAAAACAGCATGAATTTGTCTGCTTTATCTGAATGCGTCGTGGCATTTTCTAACTGCTTGCCTCTTGGGCACGTGAGCCGTCAAGTTACATTCTGACTAATAGTCTTTGAACTTCTTTCTCTGTCCTTTCTTCTGGGCCGTATATTGCTGCCTGTAGCGCTTCAGCATGGAAGGGATCTCAAATGTCATTCAGAATGGCCTCCGCCACACCTTTGGAAGTTCAGGTGGAGAGAAACAGGTGCTTGGTTATCCTTATTTTCCTCATTCTCTGCTTTTTCATTTTCTGTGTAAGTGGAGGTCCTGAAAGCTGGTAGTTTTACTAATTTACTAAGACCACTGCTTAAAAGAGAAATGAAAGTTTATTATATTTATAGTCTGGGTAATGTGTAGAATTTTCCTTTAAGAAAAAACATTTTTCAAATTGGACAGTAGACTAAATGCATTCTTAATACATGTTGTAGAGCTCCATTTTTCACCCTTACCTTTAAACAAGTAGACATTAACATAAATACAGTTAATTGCATGTATAGAACATATAACTGTGAAAAATAACTAGAGTGTGCTACTCTAATTCTAAAAGTATAAGAAACAAGATGTCATTTTTGGGAAAGAGAACCTGAGGTTGATATCTTTTAGATTAGCATTCTATAGAGTACCTCTTACCTCCTTCTAAATGGTATTCACGTGTTTTTAAGGTGTATCATAAAGTCAGCCAGCTCACTTGTCTGTCAAGGGATGAGACATTATTTATACAAAATTATACATGGACATGAGTTTAGCAATTTGCTTTTATTAACAGTTTTGCATTACGATTTTTGGAATATCACAAACACGGGAAACACATCCACACTGTGTGCCGAAAATTACTTTTCACAATTTGAAATTTTCATTCCCCAAACAGAACAATTTAGCGCTGAAGTGGAGCTTGAGAAAGTGCAGAAGCAGCTTGTGGGCAGTTTATCAAAAGGAGGCACTTGAGCCTAGGGCTTTTACTGAAGGTAGTTTTGTATTACTTAAGAAGGGCAATAATCAATATTAAATGATCCTTCACTCTGGCATTTGCAGCTTATAAAGGAGTTCAGTGCTGGGATGGTTGAGTTTTTTGTTTTTTTTTAAATTTCGGTGCTTCTCACCTCTCTCAAACCCACAAGATGGCAAAATAACTTCCAAACTGAGCCAACACATGGGAGTGGGGCAGGGAGGCCTGAAAGTGCAGCCATGTGGCATGCAGGCCAAGGATGGCTTCCTGAAGCTTCTCCAGGCTGTCCGTGACACATGCCATCAGTGAAACCCCGGAAGGGCACATTTCCCACTTTTTGGGTGTCCTTCACAAGAAACATACTCGGCTGTACAGCTGGGCATCACCTTGGAGAGGTCTGCACCAGAATGACGGTGGAAAACTAAGTGTCTGAAAGATCGAACAATTCACTTTTTCTACTTTTCTGACCTAGGGATCCAGCTATTGTTAAGTAATTCCATCTTGGGTTTTGACTGAGTGGAATAAAACCACTCCAAGGGGATTAGGGTTAGAGCTGCGCTGTAGGGTGAGGGCCAAGGGATGGGAGGGGCCGAAGAGCTTCCGGGAGGACTAGTGGGTCTCCAGGTGAGCGTGTGCGGACTACACTGAACTCTGAGTTTCTGGTGGAGTGGCCAGAGTAGGAGAATCTGGACAATAGTCTAATATCTTTTAGATTGTTCTTTTATAGTTATAGGACATAACTCTGATACCTGAGAGCCCTTACACTAGTAAACTAGGCAGTTTGTCTCAATTTCAGACATGAATTTTCATGATTCATTTCCCTTTAGGCCATTCTCGCTTTCATTTTTCTCTTGTCCTTTAATACCTTTAAACGTTTATGACTACTTACATAATAATTTAAAACAATAATAATAATATAATAATACACTTCTTAATTATTTGGGTAAATGTGTCTTTGTTAGTATCTGGAAGAAGCTAGTATGTGTTTTTAAAGCTGTCGAGTTATTCATGTGACCATTTTGTTCAACCAGAAAAAAATGGTCTGAAACAGAATTATTTTACTGCTGGGAGTTACTTTGTTATATAAAAGTGTTACAACTATGTTTTTACTTAAAATTACTGTTTTAAAAACACGTTGAAAAATATGCAAGGAGAATGTTAGATGATACTTCACTTTAAAAATGAACAAATTGACAAGTCATCCTCAGATGATTTCACTCCCGTGACATTTTTAATAACTGAAAGGTGAAAAAGTGGCTATTTATGTTGACATTGGGCTTGGATGAAGCGGACAGAGGTGGGTAAAAAACGAGCTCCCGCTGAGACAGTAAGATACCTGTGTGTGTGGCGAAAGTCACTCAGGTTTCATGTTATAAAGTGGACATCTAGTAATTGTATCTAATTTTCTCAGATCAGGTAATTCAGATTTAAGTGACACTTTTTTTTTTTAAAACTTGGCAGTACTTGACAACAGTTATTCCTTATGAGAAAAAAAATGGACCACCATCTGTTGAAGATCTTCAAATATTAACAAAAAGTAAGTAAAGACAACATTAAACTGTTACCATTTGCTGATTCTAAATACTGATATGAGTTGGCTGCCTGTGCTGCTACTTTGTTTTGTTGATTTAGGAAAGTAAATGATGGCTGTCATCTTTTATTCTTTTGAGAAGGAAACTATAAATGGTTGTGACATCTCGCGGAACACTAAATCTAGACTTGATTTATGGCTTTTTATTTTTAAAAGATTTTATGACTCTTAAAATATGTACAAGCTGAACTTTTGGGGAAAAAATGTTACTTGATTCTCCGTTACCTTTTGCGTATTTAAGAGCATTCCCGTTTATCAGTAAATAAGGGGCTTCATGGATTTTATGTCAGCATGGCTGTCAACCCTGAGTAGGAAAGGTTGGGGAGCAGCATGGAGCACGTGTGCTCTCTCTCTTCGGTTTTACTGCATGCGGAACTGTAGGCAGTAGCTAGAGGTAAAACATAAACTGATAGTGATATTTTAAGAACATTCATTCATTCAGCGAGCCTTTGACAAAGACCTGCTCTGCACCAGGTCATGTTCTGGGCGTTCGGGATACATCAGTGAACAGAGCGGAGAGAAATACTTTAGTCTAACAGCACACGGCAGACTTGCTAAACATGATATTGACAGTGTCTTAGGAGAACCGTAACTGAGCCCTGACTTCGGGCTCTGTTCCTTTCGTTCACAGGGATGTCCTTGGAAGTCACTTATCCTCTCTTGGTCTCAGTGAAAAATGAGGCTAAAAATAATTGCTCCATTTACCTCAGGGTAAATAAGTTAATGTACAGGGTGGGGCAAAAGTAGGTTTACAGCTGTGAGTGTGTAAAACAGTTTATTCTTGTATTATTATTTGTTAGTTATTGTATTATGTTCTATACCAACAACTGTAAGCCTACTTTTGCCCCACTCTGTGTATGTTTCAGCCTTGTTTTTCCTGAAGGGATCGAATTAGCTGATCTGTTAGGTTCTTTCTAATTGTAAATACTTGTGACATTAGAGGGGGCGCACCCCATGGATGGATGTTGATGGTGCTGCCTGCGCTGCGTGTCGGAAGCGAAGGGCACGGGGGCGGGGCTGGGGAGCGCAGGGCAGAAGGCTGGTGTCTCACCCCCTAGCCGCCCACCCGCTAGCCTGAAGCTTTTATTCATTCCTTTGGCGACTGATACTTCAGAAGCATTTAATACTTAAATGTGGATAAATTAAATGATGTCGGCCAGTCTGAAATAAAGAATTAAAGAGATTAAGTGGGTGTCCAGCCCTCTAATTTTCAGGAAGAACTTAAGAAAGTATGAGTGTCTGAGATCGCACAGGGGAATGGTTCATTACAGGGCTGGGTCTCCCAGTGCCCCATCTGCTGTACTGTTGATGATGCTGGCTTTTGGTGTGTGATTTTATGTAGAATGGAAAAGAAATCTAAAATACGATTGGAAGCAGAAACCCTGGACGTAGTATCCCTCTAAGATGGGAACAGAAATACTGCCTGAAAGCCAGGATTTATGGAGAGACCTTGCCTTCTCAGATCAAGGACAAACATTTACTTGGTTAAACCAAAGTCACTGTAATTCCCATATCAGAATGCCCGTAGGCCGATTCTTGGATAATACCTTCATAGTCGGACACCGCTTGGAACCTCTGCGTGAGTGAACGCGTACAGAGTGTGTCAGCGAATGTCCAGGAGAATACAGCCACAAGGACGAGATTCTTGTGAGGACAGTAGATGAAAGGATGACCTTCACTTTGAAAATCAAAACATGGCTATGTCCCGAGAACTCTGGGGAGAGCCTGAGCCTCGGCTCCCGCCGCCTGTAGACGGAAGCCCTGTGGGGACACAGTGCTTCTGGTTACGCGGCTGGTAGAAGGTGTTGGAGGTACAATAACAGTAGTAGTAAGAATTAGAATAATGGTCGTGTTAGTCATCCTGAGTGAGGTGCAGGCAGCATGCCATGTGTATTCCAAGTCCTTCACATCTGAATCAGTGACTGAACACTCACGACAAGCCCCTGAGGCAGATCTGATGCTCCTTCTCATTTTGCGGATGAGGAACGTGTGTCCTGAGTGGTTAAGTCACTTGCTCCCAGTCCCACAACATGGACGCGGCTGAGCAGGGTTTAAACTCAGGAAGGCTGATTTGCCAGTTCCACTGCGTAGTACTGTTGTATGTCTGGGGAAAAGTAGGGAGGCATTTTCCTCAGAATGCTCTAGGGAAAATTTGAGTTGTCAATCACTGCGAAAGTGCAGTATTTATTTGTAAGATTATCTGTACCTGGGTGGTCTAGATTTTTTTTTTTTAACCTCTGCTTAGAAAAATCATCAGACTCCCTTTAGAACTAGGCTAAGTCCCGCAGGTTCCTCAGTAGTTAAGAGGCGGTGGTGGCCTCCCCGGTGCTGCTTCATGGACACCTGGTCTTCATTTTGGTCCTTTAAAAATTTCCAAGAAGGCTGGCAGGTATGCTCCTTGGAGGGTATAGCTGACGACTCGAAGAGTTTCTGCAGCTTGTGACATTTGCAGCCCTGAGGTTTTCCTGTTCCTCAGAGCTCGCAGACGTGCACATTATGGGAACTTGCTTTCCAGCGTTTACGACAAAACCTGAGGCTCTGTGTAAATGACGGGGTTTCTCTTTTCTGCCTCTGCCCTCTGTTAAATTGGGGAAGTGACTCTAAGGTAACTGGAATATCCTTACCTGAATAAGGACTTATTCAACTAAAATAAATACTTGAGCATAAAGTAATAGTTTGCATGAATTAATGTTATACCCTAGAGTTACTTGAGATTAGGGCGACAGTGATTGAAATTAAGTGATCTTTTTGATCTGAATTTAGAATTGTTACCTTTTCCTTCTCTTTTATTTTGTAGTTCTCCGTGCCATGAAAGATGACAGTGAAAAAGTTCCAAGCTTGTTAACAGATTATATACTGAAAGGTGAGTTTTATAATGGCTTATGTGCAACAGTTGGGAAGTTCTGGTTAGTAAGTGCATTGTCTTGCTAATAGATTAAAAATAACTTTGAAATGCACAACCTTTATTAATTTCATTTGTGCAGATGAAGATACATGGCTTAATTATTCTGCCAACATTATAAATTATGTTTATGTAAAATTTAACTTTTACTTGAGGTCCCGGGCTGGGAACCATTTCCACGACTGAATTATAAACATGGAGGCAGGGAGTGGAGGAAATACTATGGGCACGATGAGTAATTTTGAGTCTCAGTTGTTGACACTGGGAGAGATTGAGAAGGGGGGTCTCTGCCATCTTGGGGATGATAGGAAGAGGAGGACAGATTAGTGAGGCTGCCAGAAGGATGGAATAGTCTAATCAGTGGACAGTTTCAAAGGGGATAGAAAATGGACTGGTGTCAAGGACAGGTCGGGGCAGGAGAAAGGAAGAGGAGGGACCTTCATGAACCCCGGACATTTGGGAATGAGCCATAAATCTTAGGAGCAAGGCCAGGATCAGACAGGGTGGGAACAGTGAGGAGGCAGGTGACACTCGAGACTGCCTCCTGTGTGCAGGGAGGAGCAGAATTTGGATGAGGAAGAGGGGACTGAAGAATGTAATTCTAGGCAAAACTGACACTTTTCAATGAAATTATTTTTGAAAAGTAGCAGTGATTCAGGCGGCAGATTTTCAAAGGATCACACAAATGCACCCTGTCGTGTTTCACTTTTAAGAGCAACCTCTTCTTGCTCTCTTCTTTTGGTGGGGGTTCTCTCTCCTCTCCATCGGTTTTTAGCTGAACATAAGGAAGGTTGGGATTTCTGAGGTGTTCAGTAAGTCAGGGGGGATGTTTCTTCTTCATGAAGAGGCAGTCTCAGTGGTAGACCCCAGGAGCTCAAAGGGAGCGATACCGAAGTGTCAGCCGTGAGAGACTCAGTGTGGAGCCAGCCAGCCTGGAGTAGTTAACAGAGAGGGGACAAGACGTTGTCCTTTTCATAAGCTGTGTTTTTCTGATGGAAGGCTTTTTCTTACTATATTCTGAAAAATTTTTTTAAACATCTGACATCTTTGTTTGCTTTTTATTGTGCTAGCATCGGTATGAAAACTGGATCGTTCTGAGGTTTGTTCTTATAGATGGGAAACAGGAATGAGATGAATGTGAAGAACCTGTCAGTTTTTAATGACCGTGGGTTCCCAGGGCCCTGCCACGAGTGGCAGGGAGCGAGCTTCTGAAGCGTACTGTTTTGTCATGACTTCAGGGCAGAATTCTGTGATGCAGAGGACAGAGTGCTCTGGGGGAAAATACTTTTCAGTCTCCCCTCTAAGGCCTGGGCCCCAGCTGTGAGCCGGCGGCCTGAGGACGCGGCGCTCGTCAGCCCCTGCCCCCAGCGCAGGCTCCCCCAGGCCTGCCTGTCCCGTGCCGCTTCTGCTGAGCCGCTCGTGTGCATGCGTTGTGGTTCAGTCCTGGCTTTGCACTGTGAGGGCTGGGTGGAAACGCCTAGGGCGCAGGTGAGAGTGGTGACACTTAGTCCAAGACCATGACGGGGGCGGGGAGCATAGTGCTCAGAGGTACTCAGGTGCGGGGGGTGGGGGGATGAGGAGGTGGGGTGATTTCAATGCAATTTTCCACCCGTCCTGGGAACCCGCAGCCCGCTGATGAGTCCTCTCCCTCTGGGAGCAATAGCAGGACATTTGCCGGGGAGGCAGTGTTGCTCCGAGGGAGGACTTGCCTTCCCTTTTCTTGGTGGGCTTTCTCTTTTCATTGTTTTAACACCAGTGACTGTGGCTTGGCTGCCTAAACATGCCACCTTCATCTTAAGGTGCAGGTGAGAAGTGAAAGAAGGATGGAAGGTGGCCTCATTTGGGACGGACGCTGTCCAGGCTACTTTAACTTCTCTCACCCCTGCTTCCTTACCCGACTTCAGCAGTGGTACCAAAGCCGAGGAGTTTCGGCTGCCGGTGCCCGTGCCGGCCAGGAACACAAACGTGTGCAGAGACTTGGCACCTCTGTGTTCGCCAGGGAGTCTGTTTGCTTTGTTACACGCCTCACGGTACAGGGCCGACATTATGGGCTTCTGTCTCTGAGTGGTACCCTAAGAGACATGGCCTTTCGGTGTCTCATTTCTGGGCAAGTCTAACAAGTGTCTTAAAAGAATGTGTCATTGGTGGGTCTAGCCTTTTAAAACCTGGTGTTTTTAATTGTTACTATAGATCCTTGCATTAATATTTAGTTTTCATTACTTAGTAGTGTTTTTATATAGATGTAAGATGTATATAAAATGAATATACACCTTGTGTATGTATATACAAAACATACATTTCTATTTATTTTCCTCCCTCTAGTTCTGTGTCCCACATAGGGCGCTGCTTCGGGAGCAGTCTCATCTTCTGTGGACTAGGAGCTCGATTCCCCACAGCACCCCTGAGCGCCGGATACATCGCCTTCCTGCTATCGGAAACCCAGCAGCCTTGAACTTGGGTTTGTGATTCAGTATTGATAGACGCCTTCACTAATTCTTTGTATGATGAACCAAGAGAACTATTTTGAAATCTAGGGATAGTTTTTTGTTAAATACTAACAGTTGTGAACTCTTCGCCCACGTTGCAGGGTGAGGCAGTGTGGTGTTACTTATGCATGTGCCGTTCTGGTTTTCATTAACTGACGGTATGCCCATTTGAGTTTTCATGGCCTTCTAGCTCTCACCTGCATTGAAGAACTGGATTAAAGCATCGAGAGATTTATGGTGTAGCTAGCGATTTACCAGTGACGGCAAAAACCACTTACCAGTATTGTCCAGAGAGACTGAAACTTAGGCTGTTCCCAGCAGCAGCAAAACCAGAATGTGTTATCTTGGCGTAATACTCATGAATGTGGAAGCTGCTGGCGATGGCTGGTTTTAGAGGTCGCTGCTTGTGTTGCCATTGATCTTACTTTAACCACGAAGTCGCCATTTACTTTCAGAATCTTGTGTTAAGATGTTTGTGTTTTTTGTCTCGTGTGTCTGTGGAGAAGTGTCCTTTAAAAGGAGTTTTTATCCTTAAGGTGCTTAAGCAACTGTAAGCTGCAGCATTGCCCAGTCCCCATTACTGTGTTATTCTTTATTCATGCCTCTGTTTCCCTAAAGTACTAATTCCAGAAACAGCCACTCCTGGGTACATCACTAGCCATGAAACACCTTTGCTGTTTATGATCAAGTTAATGTCCTTTAATAAATGTTGATGTGTAATGTATGCTTGAGAGCTTTATTTTTATTTTCAGAGTTGTTGGTAGTTTTTAAAAGATTTTTCTTCCCTTGCAGAGCTAGATTCTTCCCCTCACTCTTCCACCCACTGTCCATCACTCCAGAGTGTGAGCTGGCGAAACCCTGATTAGCCTCCTGACGGTAAGGAGGGGGAGAGGGACTTCTTCTGAGCCTGTGAGACGTTGGCCACAGCTATGGCAGTTCCCTCCCTTGAGGATGCAGTGTGGTAACAGTCGGTATAACTGCCTGTGACCCTGGAAGGTCGTCACACTGACAACCTGAAAACAAAAGGGCAATTTTCTTTTTAATCCCAGATGTGGAATTTTTTAAGTTACATGGTATGATTTAAGATTCAAACTGTTCATTTGTTGCCAAGAACCAAATTGCAAACCCTCCCCTTATTGCTTTGTTTTTTCTTTTCAAGAAAACAAAACAAACTATACAACAGTACACTCCAAGTGCCTGCCATAGATCTATTTTATTCTTCAGGAAATTATATTTGTTTTTCTTTTACAAGAGCACAACAGGAACCAAAGTAAAAGAGTAATAGATACAGCACTCAGGATAAATCATATCTTTAAAATAATAAAAAAATTTACACCTTGTCCTATATCCTGTTAGTATTTTCATAATATGGCCATGATTGAAAAAAACAAAAAGCAAGCATTTACAATTTTTTTTGATAAAGACTTTTTATGCCAGGAATGGATTAATTGCCAACAAAAATTTATAATAATCAGGCTGATGTAAATCTATTTCGGTAACATCTCATTAACAAATTTATTTTGGAAATAGATAAAAATATTGCCCCTTGATAATAAATCTTTTTTTCTTTGATGCAAACAGCTAGAACACCTTTTTTCTTTTTCTTTTTTTTGATATTCTAAGACAAAGAAAATGGTTAATCTTCAGATTAATAAATTAGGTCATTATAATAATAAATTAATTTTTTTTAAAGTTCAGCAACCTCTGTCCAAGTATTTACAACAATACTTGAAAGTTCCTTTACAAAACAGAACACATTTTCTTTTCACATTAAGCATACTGGGTATCTGTGTCTTTCACAACAAGCATTTTTAAAAAGAAAAAATCAATGCACAAATGGGTAATTAGTATAAAAGTGCTAAGAGCTGTTTGAAAAGTTAACACTATAGTATACAGTCAGTTATATTTGAGGCAAACTACAACAAACTTCCAGCTTATTATGGACAATATTCCAGTAGTTGTTTCAAACAGTTGTTTGAAAAAAAAAAGAAAAGAAAAAGAAATCCAGGAGCTGACTAGTGATGCACAGAACCTGCCATCAGTGTTTCTGGCAGGTGGAGTGAACTGAGAACGAACGGAAAGGAATCCAAATGAGGAAGAAGATTCAATAAAGGAACACCTCCTCCACAGCAGGGGCGATGCCGGCTGCTCAAGCGTGTGCGCACACTCTCACACACACACTCACACACATCTTTCCTCCCAATTCAGCTGTAGATAGAATGAGATTTTGTGTTATTCAAAAATTTGTAAGTGATCAAAAGCATTGATATGGAATGCCTGTTTGTCTTTGTTCTGGTTAAAATCTCATAAAAATACATTCAACAGGAAAACATAAATTGTATGTGTATAAATATATATGTTTATATATATTATATACACACGCAAATACTTTTGTTTTTTTTTGAAGCATAAGATAGTTACATAAATATTCCTATAATTGCTAAAGTTTAAAGAGGCATATTTTTTTTGAGCTTCA
This sequence comes from Mormoops blainvillei, assembly GCA_004026545.1. NCBI lineage: Eukaryota > Metazoa > Chordata > Mammalia > Chiroptera > Mormoopidae > Mormoops > Mormoops blainvillei. Next base: position 71,969 of record PVJD01000974.1, read on the forward strand.
ACAAAGGTGCTTGAATAATATACAATTAAAATGAAGTAGTTTCTATTTTGTAGAATCAGTATATAATAAGGAAAAAAAATCCCCAAAGTCTTTTTTAAAAAAAGTTTCTTCTTAAGCTAGAGCTTCAACGAAAACTATGAACAACCAACAATCTAACAGAACAAAGCAACAACAAACAAGGAAGTATAGCCCCTGGGAATCCCTGGTGTCCTTCCCCTCCTCCCTCCTGCCTGCCACGCTGCCGTCTGAAAAGCTCCAGTGCTCACATCAAGAAATGACCTTAGGTCCTGTGTGTTTGCTGACTCTGCTAGGAACTGGCTGATTGGCTTGGAAGAAAACGAAAGCAGCAGAAAGTCTAACTGTATATATCCTTAATAACCCGCTTCAGAGAGACGCTGCCCTCACACTTCTCTTGCTTCTTCACTGCCTACTGCAGGTGTGAGTATAGAAAAGAAACTGTGGCTTTAGACCTGGGATGGCTATCGAAAGTTCTGGTGCGCTCGTCTGCTGGTTGGAGGCGGTCGTGGCAGCTGGATCACAAGGCCTCTTTCTGCTTCCTGCTCGCTCAGGCCTGAGCTGTGTGCTGCGACCAGGGCAGTCTTCAGAGCAACAGGAAGAGCTATCCTCTGGGCCACTGAACCGCTTCTGTTTTCCTGGGTGTCTGCCCCGAGCCAAGCTGACCAATCTGTCTTCCCACCACCCGCCCACCCATTTCCCCAACCAAACTCACCTGCCCCCAACCCCAAATATCTCTACAGTTATAGCACAAGCAAATATATCTTAGCAACTTTAAAAACTTTGGTTCTAAGAAAACACTTGGTCAGTTATCTTGAGGAAAAGTGGGAATGCTTGTTCTGCACATTGCTGTAGACAGAGCCCATCCCAGTCAGTTCTTAGCGCTGTACATCAAGTCACAATCCAATACAATCCACTAAGCAAGTGCACAAATTCTAGTTTACTTTTAAGAGCAGATTTAGTCGCTTCTGTCTTCTAAAACCTCATCCGACTTGCCCGCCTTCACACTGTCTGGTAGAAATTGTCTGCCTGTAGATGGTTCTGTTTTTGCATGCTGTAGAAGCCACTGAATCTCGCGTCGGGTTCAGCAATTCTTAGCATCCTCTGGGCGCTGTCCCCTTGGGCTCGAGCTCCTTTCTTGCAGTCCACAGATACCAGCTGATTATTTAAGGAAGAAGGCTATTTAGTGAGAGGAGGAAAGACCACAAAGAATTAGCCGCTTTACGTATCGCAAATTAACACAGATTTACTACCTAATTCAAGTGGGATAATAGCTTCAGAGGACACGGATGGGCAGACTCTATGTGGAGTTTACGTCTCTTCTAGTACCAATGACAGGTTTATGAGGGATACCGACAAACTGGGTTTAAAGGTGAAATGTCAATAAATTACGTCATATGGAGAGGATGAAGGAACTGAGGGGGAAAAAAAGACTGGCAAGGAGAATGATGTAACTATTTTCAAATCCCTGAAGTGCAAACTAGTAATTAGGAGGGCTGAGAAATGCGTGGAAGTGACCAGACAGGCAGATTTTAAGATCCACAGATGACGGTGAATCGCTCTGGCTGTGGAGCCGCCTAGTCTGTGTCTAGCTCCTCCCCCTAGTCCAGGAGCTGGTCTCTTTTCCCAGCTCTGCACAGTAGGGACTGTGTCTTGCTCAGTCCTTGCCCTGTATCCTGACCCAGCACGTGCCCACCACACAGGCTGCGCCCAGTGCTTGTTTGTCCAAAGAAAATCAGAGGCAGGATAAGCCACCTGATGGAATTTTGTAGGGAAGGGTTATCTAGATGCTGTTTTCCATTCTTAAGGTTGTATGATTTTCCTTAGGAAAAAACTAAATGGCAACGGTAAAATCGGTTGGGAAGCATCATGATTTATTTCTGTCAATGAAAATGAATTTTCTTGCCTTTTAAAATAGGCAGATTTGACGACAAACACATGCTCCCCTCCCTCCACGTGGAATCCGCCTCTACCTCGGCTAGCGCTACTTTACGCAGTCTCTCCATCCCTCGCTCCCTTCCCCTCTCCGCTTCCTTGGGCCGCTTCCCCGGGTCCTCGCAATCAGCCAGCCCTCTTCTTGCCTCTCCGAGTATCATCAACCTGCCTTTATGACTTCTTTTCTTTCCCAACTCTAAGTTGATAGACCACTGAGAAACACCAGGTGACTAGCTTTTAATTTCTTACATAACTAATGACTTAGGAATCAATCCAGAGGTACTTAATTGAAAACTTCAGAGTAAATTCAGGAAACTGGGTCTGTGAAAGGTCAGGTTTCATTAACCAATGGATGACGGGTAATTCACTCAATGATTGATCCGGCCCTGGGGCCAGTATTAGATATCTGATTGCTACAGCCTCAGGTGCATCTGAGGCTCTGAAGAGCAAAGTAAAACTTCCACTAGCTAATGTAAAAGATATCAAACAATTTAAGCAAATAATAAGCGTGTAAGCTTTCCTAGTCTGATCATTCAAGACAAGAGACAAACTTTTTCAGGATGCTACCTTAGTTGGTGTTCGATACCAGCAAAGCAGGGGTATCCACTGTTTCTTCTGATTGATGAATAGGAATGCTATTATAATAGAGAGGCCTATTATGATGGGAACCACCACCGAAGCAATGCTGTCCAGCGAAGAATCTTCGACGGGGTGCCGCCTGTTATTATCTCCGTAATCTACCTGAAGGTGACCCATTTCTAGGGGGGAAACAAAAAGATTACAAACATTTAATATCTACACCAGAATTTTTAAGGATTCTTTTAATTACATTGCAAAGAGAAATCAGCAACTTGGTTTTATTGCATCACAGTCCGTTAAGGCTCCAACATGACTGACTGAATCTAGTGTTGATCCAAAGAGCTCTTAGGAGAGGGCAGGACTCTCAGGGATGGATGTAAGCAAGGAACTGTTAGTAAGAGAAGGTTAATAATTGGGCAGGACGATGCTGGTTCTCGCTAGTCAGGAAAATAAGAAAATTCTTATGTAGACTTTAAAAAGTGAAATACTGGACTACTAAAAATTTTTATTAATACTGGCTTGTAACATTTTAAAGCAAAAATATTAGCTCTGCTTACTTGCAAATAGGAGATCAGACAAAAGTATACTCTTCGACCTACTAGGGTAACAGCTACAACTAATTACTAGGGTAATAGTAAAAATTAAGCTAGAATCAAGAGCTTGGTCTTTTGGCTGGTATTCTGGTTTACTAAGCTCTGAGCAAAAATGTCTTTTCATAAACTTGTTGAAAACTCACACTAGCCTATTAGATCATTTTCCTCTCAGTTATTAATATATTGCACAGGGGACAACGTTTAATTTTGCTTCTATGAATGTAAGTCTTTCTGTCACTTTAATCATCATTCTTGAAATGACTACTGCACACAGAGGTAACAAGTTAAATATATACTGATCAGGAACACACACTGGAAGCTTCCTTACTTTTGTTTCAAATAAACCTCTGTAGTCACATTGCCTAAATGCAGCAAAGACCACGTTAGTGAAAGCTATAGGACCCGTACAATCAAAAGGAGTTGCTCCTAAGTTGTTCTGGAAACTCAGCTCATGAAGTAGCACGGCTCTGTGATATTCAGAGTGTCTGCAGTTTAAAAATCAGGTTCTTATGAACATGCTTCTGTGTATGTATGGGGACAGGAAGTGTAGATGGTAATACTTCATGGGAAGGGAGGAAAAAAAAGGAATGTATTTTCGGCATCAATAAAAACACCAAAGGTAAAAATAACATCAATGAATTCGGGCTTTAAAAACACAGTGAATAAAGGAATGACTTTTTGGCTTACCGCATTCCAAATGACGTTGGAAATGGTTCGGAATATATGTCACCCAAGATTTTTAAAAAGTAAATGAAGGAAAATCTTGGTGAAAGGAAAATGAAACTTCAACAAAGGTCTGTTTACAAAATGCAGTCCTTAAGTCTGGATGTTATAAAAGCAGGCCATAAAATGTAGCTTTGAGCCTTCCCAGCAGCCAAAGCAAAACATGGGAATAAAGCATCACCAATAAGATTCACAATGTTTTTAAGATTAAAACCAATCTGTTGCGTAGGAGAAGCGTAAATCTCCTTGCTGTTGGCAGAGGAGACAATTTCTCCTTAGGGCAGAGAGATACACTACTATGTAACGCACAGACAGACCCCCGACTTTTCCAGTAAGTCAGGCTAGTCTTCTGACCGAAGCCCAGCGTCTGGAGCAGTGCACAGACACTCACTGGTACCTGCCGACGCACGGAATGCGGACAAAGCGCTAAAGCATCATGCAGTCAGAGAGCGGGCACAGGGAGCCAGAGCGCTTGGTCTAGGAACCTGGCTCTCAGGTTATCTGGCTTGATCTAAGCATAACACTCGGAATATCTAGCATAACGGACCACTAATCTCTCAAACGATGAACATTGCTTCTTCCAAAAACATTATCGAAATTGTATGGCCATGATTTTTAAAATGTCCTGGAAGTAGACAGGAGCCAGTCCTGAGTCATGGCTAAGAGCAAGTTTATACTATTTTGATCAAGAGATCTGCTTTTATAGAGAAGGCGGTATTGACCGAAAACTCCGCTTGGCTTTACTATTTTACTGCTGAGAGACAGAATAACATCTCTATCATACATAACTGAAAGGGCAGAGCAAGAAAAACAGAGAGCACGGAATACACCTCGTGAGTAAAAAAATCAACACGTAATCCAACTCTCGTGGAGTGAAAACTACCCAGAAGTAGGAGGTAATCTAAGGCGTGTAAATGCTTACAACAGAATCCAAGGGGACAGCGAACATTTTATTGTCACTCTGCTTACAAAGTTTACTTACATACATAAATATTAGTGATAGCTTAGAAATCCCACCTAGGACAAAGACCATACTTGTTCGATCATCACTAAGTCTCAGAACATATGCGGTCAGAAGTCCAGTGACCTGCTGACTTAATCATTTGGGTGGTTAAATATGTAACGGCCTAGCCCGTCTCCTCTAGAGTAGTTATTTGAACTTTAGCACACCATTTAAAAAATTATCTAAAGGCAGTTTTAAAAATTAAAGAGAACAACAAAGTAGACCCTACATAAGACGAGACAGATCTCAACTGTCTTTGGCACTTACCTCTGGGGAGATGGACAATGTCATTTTCACTAGGTGTGGGCCACACGGGAACCACCAGGTCAACCTCTCCATGATGATTCATCTTCTCGATGGGCACGTTGGTTGGTTCCGGGATATACATTTCTGAAAGGTGGGACATTCTTCGTAAGAGACGATAGGGGGGCTACTTACTGTTAACTTCTGTTTCCACAGTGCAAATGGATGGCGCATTCAGATCAACACAATACATCCTGGGACATGAAAGACCCAGTTTCTGCATTTACATCATTACTGCTGGAGAGTCACTAGCTTTGCAGGCATGGGAAATGTATTCTTTTTCAAAAAAATAATTTTTTCAAAATTATTGTTCAATTACAGTTTTCCCCATTTTTCCTCCATTACTCTCCCTTTACAACTTTTTAAAAGGAGAGGAAAAAAAAAAAGAGTTTCTGGTTCAGATCAACACCATTTTCATGTCAAATGGTGTTGGCGCTACAATTTTCTGCAAGCATTGGATTGGCTGAAATGGAAGGGTTTCTTTTACTTTCTGTCAGCTAAATACTCTACCACTTTAATAACGGTGGCTCTTGTTGAATCATTTACCTGTCACAGGAATGAGAGAGTTAAAGCATCTCCCGCCTGGTCTGCATCTCTCAGCCATCTCCCCTACGGTCTCTTCCCCTAACTGGGAATGGCTTGTTCCCCGCAGAATCTGCTGCCTGACTTAAGTCTTAAATGTCTGCTCTGTTACCACTGGAACTGTGTAGACTGGAATTGATTGTCAGTAAATACATTTTCAGTCGTATCGACACTGACCGATAGCACACTCTATAACATGAAACAAAGCTATCTGAGAGGCTGGGCAGGGGGTCCCTGGCTCCGTCCTGGGCTCTCTCTGCTTCTCTGTCTACACTCATCCCTTGGGTGATGTCATCCATTCTCAAGGCTTAAACTACCTAAGGCTGACAACTTTCAAACTTACAGATTTCTAGTCTCTTGAACTTTAAATGTTCACTATTTCTCATTTCCTTAGATGTCTAATGGGGGTTTCAGAGTCAAAATGCCCCAAACTGAACTGATTTTACCCTAGAGATACAATTCCATGGTTGAGTCCAAAAACATTAATAGTCATCCTTGGCTTCTCTCATCCTCACCTCCCAACATCTGATTCAAATCCTACCGGGTCTACCCTTACAATACAATGAGAATCGGACCACTTCTCCCTTCCTCCACAACTACTCCCCTGGTCCAAGCCACCGTTCCCTCACCTTGAATGATTGGCGGGCCTCTGACTTGGTCTCTCTGCTTCCACTCCTGCCCTCTGCACCCCACAGTCTATGCTCAGCTCAGCACCAAGGACAAAGTCACATCACATCCCTCCTCTGCTCAAAACTCTGAAGGCAAAGTTTCTATCTCAATAAAATCCCACGATCAGCCATGAGCCTGTGTGTTTTGGCCCCTGGCCGCCTCCCTGCCCTCGTCTCGTTACCCTCCCCGCTCACAGGCCTCCCTGCTCTCCCTTGAATGTGCTCGGTACAGTCCCAGCCCAGGGCTTCTTTCTGCCCTGTCTACCTAGAGGGCTCTACTTCCTCACCATTTCTGCGATTCTTCTGGGTTTCTTTAGAAATGTCATCTTGACAGGGGGGCATTTCCTGAGCGTCGCATATAAAACAAAACCACATCCACTTCTCCCGGGCCCCTCCATCTCGCTGTGTTTTCTCCACAGCCCAGCTCCACACCTCGCGTGCTATCTAGCTACTGTTGACTGGTTTGCTGCCAGTCTTGCCCTTTGAAGACGTAAGCTCTGTGTGGACTTCGGCGCACTGATCTCTCCCCAGTGCCTGGAACAGAGCTTGTCCATGGCAGGCACTGAATGAACCTTTGCTGAATAATAAGTTCAAGTTTCACCAGCGAGATCATAAAGAGCATGTGACTAGGAAAACTGTCACGAAACTCGTGAAACAAAGGTGACATGTCCTAGATAAAACAACCTCAATGAGAAACACGTATTTTTCCTCATTCTCGTTGAAAACGCTTAAGGATTCCATTTTTCCCCAGGGGCACACTGAGTGATAAAACATCACAGAAGTGATCCTCTGACTTGCAACCTAGCCCTTCAGCAAGGCCGACGAGGCTCAAACATGGGAAGTACCCAACTGAGGGCTCTGAAAAGGGCTCTGGCTTCTGACCTGGCAGAACACCCCATCCTCCTTGGGGACAAAGGGACATTTTTAGAAGTGCTCAATTAGGGCTGGTCTGTACGACACCCAAAGGCGGATGTGCACAGAACTCCGTGAAACTGAGTTTAATGGCCCCCTTTCACAACCGCACGGTATCTCTGCACTCGGCCGGCGTGACCCTGGCTCACCGCAGCACGTGGAGCAAGGCTCTCTGATCCCAGCACGTGGAGCAAGGCTCTCTGATCCCGCACTGCGGGGAAACACCAGCAGGGAGGCGGAGACGCAGAGGCTCCTGGCTCACTCGGGACCTCAGCGGGCCCTCCCTTCAGTCTGTGTGGTCTGCACTGGCTTTATCTGGAACACTGTCTGGAGGCCGTCCTGCCAGGCTAAGCCCCTGTGTTGCTGGGACTCGGAGCAGGGGACAAAGGGGCTGTTTTCATCTAGGAGACCCAGACATGGACACTAGAAGAGAGTCTGGGGGAGGATCTGGGCAGCTGTGGGGGCTTCAGGTTTGGAACTAGAAGGTGAACTACTGAGCTTTCACGAAGGGTGGGAGGGACGTGGGGAAAGCCGTAGGCGTGGGGTGGGGTTCCACAACTGCCAGCTGGGGGCGCGCTCAGCGGTTCCACTCTACGTGGGAGAGATGCAAAGTTCAGCAAAGGGCTTGGCAGAGGCTGCAGGGAACGGGATGGGTACTGCTGGGGTTGAACTGAACAAAAGACTGAGCCACACCCTCTTCTTTAGATAGAGGTCTTCCATTTTTGTTCTGATATTCACCTTCTATTTCCTTCCATGTCTGACCTTGAACGATTTCCACGAGATGGGTTCAACACTGCACTAACTCTGTGCTACTCGGACAGGGCAGGCGGTGTTAATGCGCCTGTTATATCCATGAGGCCTTACTGCCACGAACGTTTAACGAACGCAAAATCAGGCCCTCCTGGCCCGTCAGTGTCCTGAGCTCCCTGGCACCGCCCCCTTCCCCCATGGCTTTGTACAGGGAGACGTCAGCTGGGTGGACACACTGCTTGGGCCACGTGAACTCCCAGGTGGGAGGAAGCGGCTCTGAGTCGGCTCTAAGCCCCTCTTCCATCAACGTACAGCTCAACAAGCAGCAGGACGATGGCTCGGATACCTGGACATATCGGGCAGCAACTCCCTTCCACGTTGATGGGCTCCACGCAGGGCAGAGGCGGGCAGCTGACGGTCGAGCAGAGGGTCTGGCCCTGCAGGCAGTAGCAGTGCGTGCAGCTGTCGATGTCCCAGCGCTCCTCGTCCGCGTAGGCCTTCCCACTGAAGTGGCAGACCACCTTCTTTGCGATGGTGTCTTCTGTGAGAAAGAACAGCACACGAGGGTCGACGTGACAAAGCACATTATCTCATCATATTTCAGACGTAAAGGGAAACCGCCCTGTACCATCTCAAGGTGCTTCAGGATTTCCAGCATCTGGGGAAACATGTGCTTCCCCAGGCCCCCTACTGCCTGTTTCCTCTGCTCAGGAAAAGCCTCAGAACTTTCATCAGGGCCTGGACCTGACCAAGGGCCAGGGAGGCCGCCACAGCGTGGTAACTGTTATAACCAACTGGGAACGACACTCACTGGGGTAAGTGTCATTCGACTGTCATCGCAGAATATATAAATTCAATCACTATTGCTGTGGAATACACTACATGAAAAACTAAAACTGAAATTCCAGTGGGTAGAGACATGTTCAGAAGTTTTGTTCTATCTGGAAGGAGATTTTGTAAAAGTCCAACTATGTGTAAGTATGTTTATGGAAATAATTCAAGAATATCCTACTTTTAGTTCATCTTTTTTTGTAAATGATTCAGGGGGAGTTTAAGGAATGACAATGGCGCGTCCCAGCGACCCAGCTGGTGTCCTGGACTTTCTCGGAGGGCGAATCAGCACTGACATAACCCTTCCCTCCCTTTTCCAGCGATCCTGGGTGGACTTCCTTCTCATCAAGAGAGATATGTTTACTTTAAAAACAGCTTTTATTTCAATCCATTTTTTAGCAATATATGGTTTCTGAGAATATATTTTTAAGAGCTACTTTTATGTACATGAATTTATAGCTTAAAACATTCTGCTCCTCTTCTTTCCTCCGTTTCCCCTTGTCACGCTCATTTTCTCCTTCGCCCAAAGTTCTCCTTCAGTTCCCTTCTCTGTGACTCAGCACGCCCCTCCCCCCACGCAACGCTCACCTGATCTCACTAATTAGTAGTCACATTTCCTTTAGAGTTCAAGAACAAAGGCTCACAGTGAGGCCCAAGTGACCAGCACAGCAGAAATGGGGCAACTCAGTGGAGAAACATGAGGTGGGGGCAGCATTTGGTCACTGGAAGGGACAACTGGATGACTCCTCCCAGTCTGGGGAAGTTTTCCCACTCAAATTTGGAAGGCACTTCCACTCCGCGCTGGTCACTAGAAAATGGGAAACTATAAAGGCCCCTGGAAGGAAAGTTCCTTAGTAAAGGAGTGGTGGCCGGGGATCAGGGTTTTCCCTAGATCGGCCTCTGGGAAGCTCTGCAGGGAAAGTATTCACCACCCAGACACAAAGCGTAGAACCCGGAGTGCGTGAGCTGGGTGTGACAAGAGATGGGTGAGTGGGTGGCTCCAGGAGCCACTTCCTCTCAGCAGCCCCAAACTCTGCAGTGAGGTGTGCCAAGGCGGCTGGAAGCCCCTCTCTGGGAAGACTAAGCACAAAGCTTCGTCCTTGAACTTCTCCAGAGGAGGCTCACAGACAGAAATGTGCACAGATCTGTCTTTGGTGTCAACATTCTTTTCTTAACAACTATTCAGGCATAAGCACCTTAATCGAATGGCACTGACAATGTTCTATCACTGTAACATTTTGTATTTCCATAGATGTCTGTTTCTCAACATTTTTTCCATCATTTCTCTCATTATTGCTGCTTAAGGTTCAATAACAGAAAGTTCGTTATAAATGGAAACCTTTTTCAGTATCTATTAAAAAACATACTATGCTGTATTTGTAAATATCCCACTGGAAGTTTTCTGATGCACTGGTTGTTAAGCTTGAACACTCACTTGTAGGCTTTCACACCAAACTCATGAGAGAAGTTTTTGCTAACACAGAGTCCTTAGATGGGGCAGCTTCGTTCAGATATCCAAATGCTTGTACCACAAGGCTGAGTAAAAACCAATTAATGAACCTAATTCAAGTAACAGTCTGACCACCAGCCAACATTTCATTGAGGGCACTACCTTCACCATCAAATCCAGAGTCTAGTATGCAGAGAATTCTTCATGGAAAAAAGTGTTTCTTCTTAAAGCAACATTACTGATTTTATGCAGAGCCCAGCTAGGCCACACGATCTACGAGCCCCATGACCAGCATGCTCAGAGCTGACCTCCTTAAAGATGGGGAGTCGGAGAAGGTAGGCGCCAGACAGGGGAGACACCAGATACTTGTGAAAGAAGGATGTAGGGGCCACATCTTGCAGAAGGGAACGAGATACGGTGCCTGGCGCTGGGCTCCGGGGCACCACGTGGTTCAGCCTCACGGACACTCCATGAAGTAGGCCCGTCCTCCCTGCTCTTGGGGAAACTCTGGTTTACAGAGGGGAAGCGACTGCTGTAACCAAGCTAGTGAGCAGTGGGACCTGCAGAGACCTGCAGCACCCTCTGACCACAAGGCCCAGGAACTTTGGCCTGAACTCTACCTAAGGGATTCCTTTCTTTCTTCCCTCTTCACGTGGTCTCAGGTGCACCTGGGCCTCGCTGGAAAAGTGGACAACTTTATGTCTGCCCACATTTTCAGGGCAAGACCAAGCCTGATCCAATGGGCTGCCTTGGGGTGAGCCACAGAAGCAGTGGACACGTCACATCAGGGTCACAGGCCTGGGGACGGGGATGTCAGCCCACAGAGTCAGCAACAGAGAAACACTTCCCTGGTCACCTGCAGAGCGGTTTTCTCCATTATCTCCATATCTGATCAGTCTGAATGACAGTATCAATGCGTGTCCTAATGGTAAAGCCTGTCTCTGCAAACACGCTTTAAAACAAAGCCACGCAGGAGAGGTTGGCTGGTCGCCACTCTCCTGAAATTTCATGTAAAATAAATGGAGGATTCTTACTTTTAGAAAAACCCTGACTAATCTTTCTCAGGCCCAGATTAGACTAGATTATAATTACTTAGATTTTAGTTAATAAGGCTTTATAGAAATATGTCTGCTTTTGACTAAATTCCATGTGAAAGGCAAAGATCAAAGCAGAGTCCTGAAAGCGTGGGGTGGCTTTTGGCTGACGGATGGACCTCAGTGTCCCCCAGTCCTTACTTATGTGCTCATTTCTTTCCTGGGTGAGCCACTTGCATGGCACATTTGGGTTCATCTGAGAAAGCTCTGCCAGGAAGTTTTCGATACTACTTGGTTTACAGGGAGACCTGGTGGCTACTCTGTGGAATGTGAGATTCTAAATAGTAAGTTAATAACGCCACTGTAGTCTTTGGTGGGGAAATGGCATGATCTGATTGAAAGCACCTATAAAAGTGTTTGAAGCACTCGGGCTGAAGAGGGGTGTAGACAGAGATATGGAAATATCCAACTAAAAGTAATCTAAATGGTTTGTCTCTGGCTCTCAAGTGAGCTATGCTGTTTAATTTTGACTGTTATATTTATCACTCCAACCTGCTTGCTTACACTGGCAATGACATTAGTTTTATTCCTTAATACCTAATAATAACCCAAACTTCCACTGACTGAGTGCCTGCTCTGTACTGGGCGCTGTGCTAAGCATTTCACATGTGTCAAGTTCATCCAATCTCGCAGCCCAGTGGGACAGTGTATTATTCCAATTCCACGAAAAAACGAGGGAGGGGGCGATTATATCACGTGCCCGAGATGCACGGCTAGGGAGTGGTAGGGCCAGGGCAGGAACTGAAGTGGGTTGACTTCAGGGAGGGCCATGTTCCTGGGCAGGGATCCGTGCCACACAAACAAACACCGTTACGGCTCCCTGACTCTGGCAAGTGGGAGCTTCCGGTTTCCTACCCCTGGTATTTGTTGGGTCTTAAGCACTTTGTCTTCAAAGGTAAATCACCCTCCCACTGACCGCATCACAAACCTGGTTCAGGCCTATCAAGGGGCAGAGATAAGGAAGCGGTTACTGAGGACTCACGGTCCTTCTCAGGCCCATCTCTAAGGCCCCTCTCTGCCTCTAAGAGGAAAATGTTTCAAGGAAAACAGGAGGTATGACACTATATAATAAGGCTTATCTTTAAAGCAAACATCGTTGTTTACTTGCTTGCACGTTATACTTCCAGAGGAATGTGATCCTCTTCGGAGCAGTCACTGTAGGGGGCTATAAACATTCCAACGACACTGCCCTTGCTTCACACAGGTTTGGGGTTTCTTTTCGCCACGACATTCAGAGCTACGTTTTAAAACACGCAAGGAAGACAGTTATTATTTTATGGCTGCTCCTTGGTTTAGATCAGCTTTGGAATTTGGTTTCCTCAGCTCTGGCCTCACTTTTGTCCATCAGATTCAGCTTGAAATGAATTTTGGCCTCTTTTCTTAACCAAGATCCTGCTAAGGAAGGGGGCTTGCTTCTGCAATCATGTCCACAGGGTGTCCGAAACCCGGAGCACTTGCGTCTGGGGGCTCCCTCGGCAGAGCGGTTCAACTCATAGATTTTTCAGACAGAGCATGTTCTCTTTCTGGATTCAAATAGAAGCAACATTATCTTGCATCTGCTAGGATTACAATAAAAACATGTCATGTCTTACTGTGGTGGAGTTTGGAGAATTCCTTCACATGGGGTTTTTTCCTCCTTTCATCTCCCTAGATTCTGGTTCATGTGAAAGGGGGTCAAAAAGTAGCAAAGGCTTGAAATGCTAACTCCTTTCAAGATGACTTCTCCCCAACTATTTACGCTTCTCTCTTCAAGATTAAGAAAAGAAGCCTTCACACACTATTCAAGTTGGACTACGCTTTTACTCATGAACTATTTCACTAGTCGCACTATAAAGCTAATAACATCTGGGAAAACCCAGACTCTTTAAGTTTTCTTCCTCTACCAAGGTCCAGTTCAGGCTTCCGGGAATCACGGACGGGGTAGCTCCGGCCCTGCCTGGAATGCGACCGCGAAGACAGATTGGCATTAGCCCTCAGAAAGAAAGCATCTCCAGATTCTAAGCTCCTTTCTCCACGGAGGAACATAAAAACTACGCTCCCCTTGAACCGACGTCATGTTCGGACTACTCCCTGTCTGCCAGGAGACATCCGGCTTGTATGAACTCTCCAGGTTCTAAATCTGGTAGTGCCGGTGATGGGTCAGCGCCCTGGCGGAGGAGTACCGAACTTCCTGGGAGGAAGTCAGGCGGAGCTTTAGCAACTGCATCAAATCTCCGGTGTGCTATTTGGAGTCCTGAAAAGTAACTGACTCTGGGATCCCAGCGGCCAAGGGACTAAAGGCAGTTTCCACTCTCAGACTCAGTCCCACCGCAAAATAATCCAGCGCAGGGATGGAGCGGGGAGCTGGGTCGTTCTGCACGTGGCCACGGACAGCAGCACTCTAACCACGCAGTCCAGGGGCACCCAGGCAGGCAAGTCACTGCCCTCGGGAAGATGCTTCCAGACCAGGTCCAAAGAGATGTGCCAAATGTTTTGAAAAGATGTGCCAATTGCTGGCCCTGCTAACAACATGATACTTCAATTTGGCTTCATAAACTTGAGATTCGAGGGATTAAGAGAAATCATTTAGGCAGGTATAGAAAGGTACCAGGTACACTGTGGGCAACAGATTTAGAAAAGGGAATAGCCCTGGCTGGTGTAGCTCAGTGGATTGAGTGCCAGCCTCTGAACCAAAGGGTCACTGGATCGATTCCCCAATCAGGGCACATGCCTGCGCTGTGGGCCAGGTCCCCAGTGGGGTGCCCGTAGGGGGCACTCCAAAGGCAACCACACATTGACGTTTCCCTTTCTCCCTCCCTTCCCCTCTCTCTAAAAATAAATAAAATCTGTTAAAAAAAAAGAAAAAGAAAAGAGAATAGAAGAAGCATCTGAGTCTCCCTAGTGACATGACTGACTGAGGTCGGTAGAGGGGACGTACTTTTGCGAATTTTGGCTTAGAGCTGTAATGGTGCATTTCAGCACTCTTTCATCCCCATGAAGGAATAAAATGCTTCTATTTTCTTACATTTTACTTTCTTAATTGACAAGACACTGAAATCCGTGGCCCATGATACCATCTTCATTTCTGTATCTCGAGTTGAGATTAAATGGAATGTGTGTGCCTCCTGCCTGAGGAACCATTTACTTCTTTTATACAAAGAGGAGACAAACAGAAATTGCAATGAAGAAGAAATATGAGTAAACAATGTGCGGGTCACTAAGAGGTACATGGATACCCGTAGGCCTGGGAGAGGACAGCTGACTTTGAATATGCTGGCTCACTGGACCATCGCAGACTGTAAAAGAACGTGAAATTATAACTCACTTTAAATCATGCTAAAAATGACATAGGTGGTCTAGATAATTTTAATGAGATCTAATATATAGTAATGCTATCAGCAAATGATTAAAGGGTTTTGGCTAAAAATGCAAAAAAGTTAATTGATTTAACTCAAAACTTAAGTACTTTATCTTATAACCTTTAGGTTCTAATAAATGAAACATCTGCTCTTAATTCATTTTTATAAAAAGAAAAACACTGCGACAAATGTTGCTGAAGGCCAACTCCTATCTCTGTATGATGTCTTAACTGCTGTCAAAGTGGATCTGACCACAGCTTTCAGACTTTTCTTGGAAGACCCATGTTTGCTTTATTTTATTCTACCCATTTCTTGGGATGGGAGTCTAGATTTGTAACAGAAATCTCATAGACCTGACTCCTTGTATTAAGCATCAGTTATGGGGAAATTAAGCACTTACGAACAGAAGTTCAAGGAAACATTCTATTTTCAAGTTTAAATGAGGTCTCATTTCTTACAAGGCCTACAGTCTGAGGTGCATCTACAGGTGCATGGAGATAAGACAGAGAAATCATTTTGAAAATATATAATGTTGTCTAAAAGGCAGCAGGAACGATAACAATGAAAGATCAAGGTGGCCCAAATAAACAGGAAAACGTAACATTTCCCCTAGGACTTAAAGGAAGCTATCTGGGTAGGAGTTGAGTGTAGAATCCTGTCCAGAAAACCTTTAGGTAAAAGCCCCTGGACATCCTGGAGTGGCCAGTTTCTGTAACTATGGGCGATGTTTCATTCTGTCACAGACACGTGCTGTTGGAATACTCCGCTGGCCCCTGCAGAGGGTCTGGGGCGGACTTCTCTCCCGTGTGATTACATTTCCTCATCAGAAATGGAACCCTCCTAGAGGGGGCCTTCCCCAACTTTGAGTAGGTTTCAAATCAGGGTTCGCCTCCTGGGCAGAGATAAGTGAAAGGCACCTGCTGGTGGGTTTCCCTGGAAACAATGCCAGTCCCCCTTCTGTGCAACAGGACTCTTTAAAATAAGACAAGTTAACCAGAACAACTTGAGCTTCTGCTCACACAGCTGGGGGCCTGAAAAGGATCCTGAAAGCTGCTTATGGAATGAGCAAGACGAGATGCTTCCTAGGGTGGAGGTGAAGACCTAAACCAACTGAAATCAAACACTGCTTCTTTTTGCGGTGACAGCTTTAGACCTATTCCAAAGTTAGTACAGTGCATGACAACCAGAATGTTTTTAGTCTTACACCCTCTAAACAATACACAGCAACACATCCCGCTTCCCTCCCCTTTTGTTAAAGTCATCCCGGCACTGACTGTGACCACTGGGGCTGTGGCGCAAGGGCCACAGGAACTAGGGGCGCTGAAGAACGCGCAGGAAGCCAACCAAGGCTCTGCCCTATGAGTCTCCTGATGAGAAACGCTGTGCACTGTTCCCAGGAATTGCGGCGGATCATGTCAACGAGTTCACGGGCTTGCCAACAAAAAAATAAAAGAGCTCCCATCTCTCTCCCATGGTGATATCCAGAGGTGTGAAAGGACAGTGACTCTCTGAGGTTTGTGGCACACAGCTCCCCCGCCATCTCTCTGGAAGTGTGCTGTTTCCACCTCGATCACAGAAAGGGGACCGACGCAGTCCTGGATGGGCCTGTTCAGCTAACAGTGTGCAGGACGAGGTCCACCGCCGCAGCGTTATTTAAAAATAGTCTCACCCTTCGAAAGCTCGTCATTGGGATGCCCTATCCAGGCCTTCCTTCTGCAGAAAGGTAGACAGGTGCTCTATTTAAAGTGAAATACCAGAATCCATTTGATGTATGTTGCTTACATCGGCCTCATTCCATGGTGGAAGAGCCATACCTGTACGGAACCAATGTACGTTCATACCGTGCTGACCATTCACCAAGTATTTTCACCTGTGTAGATCATTAACTTTCACGGCACTTTAGTGACACACAGGACAGTATTATTCTTCCCATCTTACAGATGTGGCAGCTGGGCCAGGGTTATGTCATATTACTGAGACAGTCTCACACTGTGAGAATGTGCCAGAGGTGGGATCATAGCCCTCTGGCTCCAAAGTAAGTTCTCTTTCCAACATAAAGTTTATAATTTCAAGAAAGCACCTTGGAGACACAGCTGTGAAAAATCTTCCAATGAAGATGCCATAACACTGTGGCCTAAAAATGTACAACATGTAATTCCATGGGTTGTATATCTTAGAGATGCAAAATTAACACAGGGATGGGCAAAAGTAGGTTTACAGTTATAATATGAATAATACAGTAATTAATAATATAAGAATATACTCTGTTTAGCATACTCACAACTGTATACCTACTTTTGCCCACCCCTGTATTTACTACGTTTAATTCCTGGGCTCACTTAAATACACAATGATCAACAGATGTTCCAAAGAGACACTATACATATTTATCTCGAGGAAAAGATACCTAAACAAATAAACACATCTAAGCAAAAATGAACAGCATGCTATATAATAGGCTGACTTGATATAAGGTACAGACATTGCCTCTATTAAGGAGAAATATTATTAATCATTTGGTAGTTGAAGATCAGTATGGTATTATAAGTAATTAGACAAAGCTGTTCACTTTCAAAATCAATCATCAATCCCATTACGCCTGTTACACATTCTACTAAATGAGCACACATAATATGAGGCCTTCGCACATCAAAGAGAAGCATTATCATTGCACATTAGTGACTTGATAATTTAGCAGAAAGGAACACAAAAACTCATCATTACACTACTTTTAGAGGGATTACTGCTTTTCAATTCTCTTATGGGAAGAGAAAAGAATACTTCACAAGGTGAAAGCAAGCAAGCTTTTGTTTAGAGTTTTATCACACACAGAAAAAAAGGTCAGATCAAAGGCAGGCCTGAGGTGTTTCGAGACCTGTGTTTAACTGATCAGTGGGAAGGTTCATCCAGGGAGGGGGTCTGCTGCCCGGATGAGGCCAGCACTGTAGGCTGGGGTGAAGCACATGTGATCCTGGGAACAGATTATCGGGGCCGAGGAGCCGGGTCCGAAGTGAGGAAGCCTAAGACAGGAGACAGTGCGAGCACTGGGCCTCGCTGCCCACTGGAGAAGCAATGCAGGGCTTTACGACATGCAGGTAGCTGGCCTTTGCATCTTTCTTCTTTGCTAGGTGATCTCTGGAGGCTGATACAGGCTTTGCCACTGTGGCCTAGTAACTGCCTGTAGGTGTACTAGTATCATGAGGCTTGGCGCCTTCCTTACGGGGGAACCATGTGGATGGGAAATTGCTAGAACGAGCCTGGAGAGAGGCAGGGAGCAAACTGGAGAGTCAGAAAATCCCACATCACAGTCACGAACTGAACTTGACTTTGCAAGCTTGGACACGGGGGAAAAGGATGAAGGCTGATCTAGCAAGGCTACTTGCAAAATAAGTACAACGAATACAGAAGTGGATTCGTGGCTATTTCAGTAATAAAACAACCTGTGTGAAGCATGAAGGTGAGTGAGTGAATAGTAGCAGCACACAGTATGTTCTGCAAATGTTAAGTGTCCCCAATATGTTCCCCTGAAGATAAGTTCTGGGATTATGTGACACAATTACATCTGCATCAGTTAGGAGAGGGGCAGGGGCAGGGGTAGCTGTGGAGGAAGATGTAACAGAAAGAAAATTTCCAGTACACCCTTAAGAGCTTACATGAACCACAATTTAGTGAAACTGCTTGCAATTTAACTGAAAATCAAAACCACAATTTGGACCTAATTGGTATTTCCCTCTCCATACTAAAGAGGAATGTATAGTCTAAATGATGCAGTATTTGGGATAGGTAACATAAAAGCAAAAAAAAAAAATTTTTTTTTTTTTAAAGCAAGGACATAGAGTACTATGCCTACAGGCATCTTTTCATGAGTTCGAATTTGTTAAATTGGTTTTCTGAGGAAAAAGAAATGATTTACCATTATCATCTGGAAACAAATTTACTATGTGAGCAATGTACTAATTATAAATTTATCAATTAAGTAGCAAAACACAACATAATCTTTTACCTAAACAAAATAATCTGAGAATTTTTAACACATGAGAGATTCACTGCTAGATTTTCCCTCTGAAAGCAACATGCAATTCTCAGGTATCCTGGGCCCTAGCTTCTCAAGTGTGATCCAAGCACCCTTGGTTGATTCATGAGTCATTTCTCTCGATACTGACATTCTGATATTTAAATATGGTGACACTGTCTGTACGGCCTCCTCCTCCCATCCCCCGGCCCAAACAGTGGCCTAGGTATACTTTTATTTAGACCTCACCAGACGCGGGCTGTTTGTCATGGCAGATTTGGTCAGCCCTTTGAAAAGATCAGTAGCACTAAGTTGGATGTATGCCTTGACATATTTTTGGCTTCGCTTTGGAGTTACAAAAGGTTACAAGTATTATAGCAGAACCCAACGTCACAGTTGCTAAAAGAACAACCACATGACCCAATTTTCTTGGGACACTCCTGGTCTACAGCTGTTGTCCCATCAAAAAATATGAAGAGATCCCATTTTACTCTCTAAAGCATCATGGTTTGAAGAATAAATTACACAGATGGTCAACGTATTAAAAGAGAATCCAGCTTTCGCATATGAATTTAAATACCCCCAGACCATTACACTGAGCTTTGCAAAATTCCTGAGAGCAGAAATTATGTTTTTAAAATATCTTTCTACTTTTTGTATACCAACATGCAAAATAAGACTCAGAGTAAGTAGCCCTCTGTCTACTGGCCAGAGGTCACAGTCAAGGAGAAGGAGCTGTTCTGATAAGCCTGAGTCACGGTCAATGTACACCTGAGCACCATTCATGGGCTCATCGAGGGAACTGCTACAAAGCTCTGTGGCTAGATCTCTCCTCCTCCTCGGATACCACCCCAAACATACGCTGTGACCTGTATCTAGAAAGCACGCAAAAATCTTCAACCAAAAAATGCATACTACCTGCAATTAATTTTCCACCCGCTATTCTGAGTAGAGGTTCACTACTGGACTGAGATACGTCATTGTCTTTCAACTGACTTTATGAGCTTTCCTTGATGCAAAAGCAACAAAGGCGAGCGAGAGCCCTGGGAGAAGGGACTGTGCCTTTATTAGAGTTGCCAGCTGTCTGAGCCTCGCCTTCTGGACTCCAGAACAGCATCTGGCTTTTGTCCACAGGACCAGTTTTGGCACTGATGTCAGGGATTCTAATATACATATGCCCTCTGCTCACAAGATATGTCCCCGAGGGTCGCAGGAAGGAGAAGGCTCTGTCAGTTACTCAGGCCTCACTTTGTGTCCCTAGGCCCAGAAGATGGACAACGGTGTGGATGAAATGAAATCAATTAATCGTCTGCCGAAAGAGGCAGTAACTGGGAGATTGAGTTATTTTGTGGTTAGTTGATGGCAAGGCAGGGGCGAGCTTTATGCACTAAGTGTGCTGTAATGAGATGCAGGGTTTCTGTGTGGAACAAAAGGCCACTGTTAATAAAGGGATGACAGTTCTGATCTTGAGAATCCTGAAATGGCAAAGCAGCCCAATAGAACATGACAGTGTTGTAACATCACGACATTCTGAGAGCATTTTATTGTTAGTATGTTTTAGCTTGGGAACACATCTTCCGCATCCATCCCCTGCCTGACATGTCAACCAGAAAACCAGACTTCAAAAATATCAACAGATTTAGGTAAATAGCTGTCATTGCAGGTGGAGTGGCCCCTTGCAGATGCGGAGGATATATTTTCTTGGTCTTACCTATGCAGTAGGGACAACACTGGCCTTTTCTCAAAACGGGTCTTTCACAGGATACTGAAGGGCAAGACTCAGAGTAACAGCTAATCACTCTGTTCATGCACACGCAGCTGGTACACACGTCAGGCTTCCAGGACTCGGCGGCCAGGAATATCTCCCCTTCGCTGTTTTTGCAGTAACTAGGCACACTGTCATTGTGGGGTGAGGAAGGCTGGAGAGGTGCATCTGAAAAAATGAACAGAAGGTCAGCAGGGAAAAGAAGATGCTACAAGCCACCAACTGTGCAGCACAGTGAGTTTCCCTCTGTCTCACAGACAGCCCTCTCGGTCACCGTGGCTTTGTGTGCCACGTTCCTTAACAAAAAAGTCTCAGTCATGAAACAGCAAGTTTGATTCAGGCAGAATGTTAAATTTTAAAGCCAAACAACGAAGACCACAAAAGATCTGTCGCAGAGATTCTATTAGTTGCTTGTACAACATCCACTCCATTCTTCTTCCTTGGCTTAATAAAATCTGGATAGTTACGGGGGAGGGGAGTGGTGGTTGAGGATTTGAGTCACAGTGGGTATAAGTCGAACAGGACAATCCTGCTCCCAGCTTTTCCAGCTTCCCTTGCAGCTAGGGGTGGCCATCACCTGGTTGTGGGCAATGGAGCCTAATGGCTAATAAGGGGATTTCTGGGAAAGCTTTCTGTTTCATAAAAGAAGGGCAGATGTGATGTTACTGCCATCCTTCCACATTCTTCCTGCCTTGACTACAAGTGTGTTACCCGCAGCTGTATTATCCTTAACCCACCTGTAAGAGAAAGGTCACCAAGACACTGAACTAATGCTAATAAACATCTGCCTCCAAACATCTTGTAATACACATAAAGAAACCTCTACTTGTTTGAAAACTGCAGGGGGGCTTTCTCTTGCTTGCAGCTACATGCAGTCCTAAGCAATCAATACCCAAATGGATTTTCATTGCACCCACCCCCAAACACCTATATGTAATATTCCAATGTTCAGGCATTCACATTAATGGCTGGAAGAAGATGGGAAACTATATTACTGATAAGGATGCACCCAGAGAGAAATCATGTGTGTCTGTGCTGTTTAAAGATGGTGCCCAGAGGCTTCCCAGATCTAGTTACCCCTTGAAATGGGAAAGGATGCCACCAGGAAACCCAGACATCCTCTTGGGTTCAGTCCTGAACTGAAATTACATGAAAACCATAACTTCAAGCAGAAAAATTACTGGGATATAACAGAAAAATGTGTTAATGAAGCTTCAGTTGAGAAACCTCACAATTCACTGATGAGAGAAAGCACTTCTAACCACTTTGAGTCATGAGAGTGGTTAGAGTCTATGAGGGCCCTACCTAGCAAACGTCAACAAGACCCACACGTTCTCAGTGTACACATGGTCATAAGAATGTTCATATGCTCCTCTCAGAATCAACTTTGGGAACTCTTGCTGTTTTCAGCCATGAAACAGAAATACCTGAGATGGACATGTAGTTACCACGGGGAATCAGAAGCTCTCAATGACATATGTGCCTTCCACCCGCCTCATGAATATACCCTACAGTCAACAAGTTTGCTTTGACAATTAGAGCTTCTTTGAGAAGCAAAGTTGCTTCATTTTGGGCCCTCTCTGAGGGATGGAAGGAAATTAGCATAATAAAATGGGTCCACACCTTCTCCTTTATTTTGGGTAACCACATCACCTGTTACTACCCCCGAAGTCAATCACAATTAAAAACAGCCCTTGGTTCCACTGCTCCAAGTGTGCTCTAGTGTGTCTAGTGTGTGCTCTAGTGTGTCCAAGTGTGTCAATTTTCAGGTACGGCTCCACGGGCCACATCCAACTGCGCTAGCAATTAAGACAGGGTTACTTCCTCGGTGACCTCTCTGGGGCATTCATGTCCAGGAATAATTTCTTTTTAAGAGACGGACACGAAAACTTTTGCTTTGGCTGGAAATTAGGACAACTCACGCTGTAGTTCCCACTAGGTTCTGCGCGTTGCCACGAGGTTTCTGTAAGTTATGACAGCGTTGCTCTTTCAAGCAACGTTGGACTCCAAATCGAAACTTTTAGAAGAGGAAGCCAAGGACGGTATCAACAATGCTATGAAGTAACAGATGAAACGAGTATCCTAGAGTCTGGAGGCCTCTTACTGGGCCCTGGAGAAGACCCCAGAGGCCCCCGAGGTGTGCTGGTAAGGCTGGAGTGAGAGCTGGCGCTCAGGTGCAGACTTGGTGGGTCTTCCTTCCCCAGGCAGGAGGAGACTCCTGACCTGACTGGCTGAAAAGGTCCTTTGGGCACCTTGCCCATGGTTATTCCTTCTTTGGGCCTCTCTTCTTATTTTTCCTGCCCCAGGGATTCCTTCTTTATACTTCTGCTTCTAAATATTAACTCTTTTACTTTGTCTTTTTACCAGTTCTCTTGCTGGTGTTCACCCATTCTTTTTACTTCCACTCTATTTCGCTCTCTTTTTTCACTGTGGTGAAGCATCGTCTCTTGCAGGGGTGTTCGCTCTTCATGAACCCATTTCCTGACCCCCTCTATGCTGGGCCAGAGGAGAGGGAACGCTAAAGCAAAGGGTAAGCCTCCTAGGAGATCCGATTACCATGAGGGATCCGACTCTGCAGAAGCTGCTCTTCTATTGTACACAGATATCCCTTTGGATGACCTTAGACTGCAAAGATGCTAAGAGAGGATATGGCATTTTTCTACAGTAGATGTGCATACACCATTTGTTGACATTTACTGTGACCGGAAAAAATTAATGTTTTGCATTTTAAGACTTTTTAATCTTCTTATCACTGTAATACAACTATGAATGGGGAGTTCACAAAGATCAGTTACAGGGTGGTGACGGACTTTAAAATACAGATTCCAGATACGCTCTTCTTCACCTTTGTAATACTGATGTATGAAACGCAATTCTAACATTTAAAATGAGGGTTATCACTTCAAGTTCTCTCGCCAATTACAGGTAAGGAAAGGAAGTATCACCCAGGTGCATGTTTATATACGAGATGTCAAGCTAAGCATGCAGTGCAGGAAAGCCACCGCCCTGCTCCGACAGACCGTACAGGACCTCTGCACATGCGCATTCGCCTTGAGGGCCGGCTCTAACAACGTGTGCCCTATCATAGTCATGAGGCGTATTTTCAGGCGGTCCATCCTTTATAGGCTGAACCTCTGAGTCCAGTCAGGTGTCCTGCCAGTGAATTTGGGCCACTGGTCAGGGAGAAGTTCCTCCTCTCCACCACCACTCCTTTAATCACCCCTGTGCTTGTACTTAGATCCCAGTACAACTGGTATCAGACTTGTAGTTTAAAGCTTCCTGGGTTTTTAGGTGCTCTTAATTCTCTCCTTCAGGCAATCCTCTCACTTTGTCATTATTAAATGTAGACTTCTGGATTGTCCAGCTACCCTTTTGGGTTATTTATTGCTCCACAGGACAGGAGTTGCATCGATTTTCATTAACCTGGGTATGCCCATGGCTCAACACAGGCATTCCATAGTATTTGTAAAAGGCTGTAACTTCATGATCACCAGTGAGGTGACCACTCAACGTGGTTTCTACTAGGAGGATGGGAAGAGTCAGGGTTATGTATTAACAACACAGAATCATCAGCAGGGTTGGTGTCTGAATAAAATAGTAATAATGATAAAAACATGGTAGGGACTAGGTTATACATATCCTAGCGATGTGATATATATGAACTATTTCCTATACCAGAAAGGATGTCGCACTAATTAAGCTTCTCAGATTAACATGGCCGCTGATTGCTGCGAAGGTTTTGTACTAAGATGGTTAAACCCCGGCAGTAGTGCATGAAGACAACAGTCAGCATGTGGCTGTCCCTGCCAGTTCATCTGATGCGATTCAAAAAAAGATTACCAGTGCGGGCCCAGGAAGGGTTTGGGCACTGACTACACCAGATGTAATGACAGAATAACGGATTCTGGCCAGCTGACTAGATGATCCAATGTGAAAAAAAAGTGTTTAAGAAAATGCAAGAGTTGTTGTTTCACTGAGTAGAAATGCCCTAAGAATACACATTTAGAATGGTTATTGCTTTAAGTTGGAAAGATGAAAGATTAAGCAACAACAAAATAAAACTAGTGACCTGTCAACTTGGTAATTTTATGGGTACAAGTTAAATATCTTTTGGAAAAAGTCACACATTCTAGTGTTAATTTGAAGTGCTACTTTAGTTACAAGCCTGTAACTTATGTTTAAAATCCTGACAAACTTTGGTTATATTTGTTTCATGATCATAAATTTTCCAGCTCAGGCCAGATTATCTGAGAATGAAAAAGAAGAAAACAGTATTATTCTTTGCACATGCAGTGCTAGTCACTTAATTCTTCTGCATCTTATTAACCATACAGGTTTGAGGGGGTGAGTATTATGTCTATTTTAGTGATTCCCCTGTTCAACATTCCCAAAGTATCATCACCACCCTTATATATGTCAAAAAAATGTTATTGATGTTATTTATCAGAACAGCTCCTCCCATTTGTTAAAGACAAAGATGACTTTTCACATTAGCAAAATGATCTGGAATAATTTGGTGCAGCAGGGCTGTCTCTCGAGTCTCAGATGTAGGGGTTAAAAAAAAGGCAGAAAGAAACAATCACCTTTTTTTTGGGGGGTTTGTTTGAAAAATCAACTCAGGTGCAACGCACACTGAATTCACAAATATGCGGCCCCTAGAGGGGATGAATTTGGAAAGCAGGCTGCTACATGTTCCCGCCTGGGTTACTGGTGATTGGTTTTGGGACCATCCCACGTGGGGTCCCAGCTGCTGGTTTGGCACAGAGACAATGCCTGAGCGGCAGCCCTCCCTGCCATGTGCATCCAGGCCTAGCCCCGGTTACCTGTACACTGTGGGCAGCAGGAGTCCTGGGTGCGCGAGGGGTTCTGGCAGAGCAGCGGTGGGCACACCTCTGTCTCACACAGCACCCGCCCACTGTGGCAGGTGCACTGAGTACAGGAGTCTATGTTCCATGTTTCTCCTTCTACAAAGTACTCTCCCCCAGGGGCATGGCAAATGGAGGGGCCACTGAGCTCTGGCTTCTGCACCACAAGGTCATCTGAGGAAGGACACAAAATCAGAACATAAGAAATTATTCATCAGCAGTCGTACCAATGCTCAAAGAACCTACTGCTCTGTGCTTTAAGGGACAGAGTTGAACTGACTGTGGAGCATCTCTCTCTGCTGTTACCCAGAGAACAGCAAAGGGAATATTTCAAGCACAGAAATAAAGTGAAGGCAACAGCGGAAGAGTTAGTTTTAGGAAATGAGATACAAGTGGTTTGAGTTTATCAATAATAATGAGAAAATCCAACAAGAGAATCCCATTATAGAGACAGAACTGCTACCCTAGAAAAAAGAACTAGAACCTCTTAGGGGATCTCTGTGAATATGTAGGAACTGTCTAGAATGAAGTGTTTCTGTTTTGTTTTGTTTTAATTTACTGAATACTTGCTATGGTCAATTTCCATGCAAAGTGCTCTACCTGTGTTTTGTCATTTATTCTTTACATTAACCTTGCGAGGTAGATACTATTAACCTATTTTACATATGAGGAAACTGAGGGCTCAGAGTATTAAGGGCAGACAAGGGACCAGGGCCCAAGTCCGCGTCTGTATCATGGATATGCCTCCAGGTTAAACACAATTTCCCATTGCTCTCTGCCCCACCCTCGCCATTATCTCTGGGACCCTGAGCACTATTAGGCTTGGAAATCCGTGTTGACTCGTGTGCTGGGCCACACCCCAATCTCAGCCCACTGCCAGCAAACTGAGCAGGAATGTTTTTGCAGAATCAAGAGTCAGAAAACCCTCACCTGAGAATAAACATTTGTCTGGCGAGAGCACCATGAACAGGGGTGAACGCTCAGAGGCCGACGATAACTATGATTTCTTTCCCCAGATGGGAGGCGATTCTGGCCTCTTGGTGAGGTGATAATGACGGAGAGGGAATTTAATGTTGAAAAAGCCTAGAGGTACTGGGAGTGGCCCTGAAGTTGTACTGAGGAAACGAGAAGTATGAAGACGTTAACCATACTCATGTAATCCAAATACAACAAGCATTTCAAGGAGGTGTTGACAGTGTCAAGCCCTGCGGAGCAGCAGTCTGGAGACACCACGGCGAGCGCAGGCTTGGCGCTCGGGGGAGATCGGGCCCCAGGAGAACGACACTGTCTGTGCGGATGCCCGGAGCTGAAATCGCCCAAGGGCTCCCAAGCTGTTATTTTCAAAGGGGTGTGGCCGGCACAAGAGTCAACACGGATGAGGCACAGGGATGTGAGCCGATCTCCAGTTAAGGAGGGGACTTTCAACAGAGCTCCATCTCAGAGGACCTTGTAAGACTACAACTTTGACCAAGCGGCCATGTAGCAGAAAACCAACATCAGCCAATGCTTGTATTCATGACCCACTGGACCAAGCCCACCAGTGAATGAGGGAAGTAGAGAGGAAGGGAAATGAATACTGAGCTGGGGTGAGATGACAAAAGTGCCTTTCTTGCAGTTCACAGGGAAAGCGAAACATTGTGCTAAAGAGCATCAAAAAATGGACGTTGGAAGAAGACTCCCTTGCTGCTTTCAAAAGGACGGGGAGAAGATAGATGACTGCTGCCCGCTTAACGGCTGGCATGCAGAGGTGTGCTCAGGAGAAAAGTGCTTGCCAGTCTCCTTGCTAATAGTTCCCTTAGCTCTGCGTACGTACTGTTTACCTCCAGGCAAAGTGTGCGAGTGGCCGGAGATGGAGCTAAGGGAGCGACTGTAAGGTGCAGGGTGAGAAAGGGGAGGGGGGTGGAACTAAGAAACAATATCGTTCGGTAAATCTTCCATCAGAAGAGTTCAGGAGCCGCTCAGTTAGCTCAGAAAAACAAACAAACAAACAAACAAACAAACAAACAAACGCCAAACCCAGCTAATTCTTGAACAGAAGAGGGGAGAAAACATTCTTTCAGGTAAGGGTCCATGAATGCAACTGTTCTTGGGTCTCTGGTCAGAAGAACCCACTTGTGGCAATCCACTAAAATAAAGATGTCTGGGGAAAACATGCCTACGCAGCCACCCACTGGGGAGTGCAAAGGTAGGTTTAAAGTTGTGAGTCTGTGAGTGTTCATTCTTGTATTCTTATTTGTTACTCATTGTATTATGTATTTGTATTATGTGTTCTTTTTGCTCACCCCTGTGCAGCTATGTATAATATATGTGTTTTTATACAAGCACCCACAATAACATGGCAGTAATTCGGACTGTGTGTGCATCTGCCCTTTCCGTATCTCTGTTAACGGCAAAAACTAGCTCTGGTTCCACTAACTTTCAGTCCCAAAGTCAACTGTCTGTTCTCGGAACATCTCTGCGTTTCCAGCAGTCTGACTCTGATGAGTGCGTGTTTAGCAAAGCCCCAGGTGCGGCCCACACTCTACAACACACTCATGCCTTGCTTTACAAGGGGTCTCCGCTGGAATAAACTTTTCCGTCCCCAGAGTCAACACAGAGTTTTGTCTCATCAAATTGCTCATTTAGTTTCTGTTCCAGCGGATACAAGTGGCTTTTCATCTTTAACTAGCAAACCATGTGTAAAAGGAAATCGTTTCAACACAGAGCACATCTGACCGAACTGTGGGAAGAAACAGAACACAAAGCGCCCTGCAGAATGGTCCTTCACAGGGACCGATGAGGGCTGCCTGTCACTTGGATCCCTTCGCTACTGAGGTGTGCAGAATCTCAGAGCTAAAAGGGACGTCAAACGTTCCCCCACTCCCTCAGGTTCCCGACTGCACCCACTACAGATGGGGACTTAGCCACAGGGAGCTACGGGACCAGGACTGACCAGAGGGAAAATAATCATGACTTCAAAATCTGACGAGTCCATTTCAACTTTAAAAGAAATCTGTTTTAGGGGCGGGAGGCTTCCTTCTCCCTAGCGTTCCAGCGGACATACTATCTTACTTTGGTTAAGAATGTTAATCTTTCTGTGCCTGTTTGCCAAGTGAAAAATGGTCTAAGTGTGTTTTTCCTCAACTCAAAGTGGTCTGCATGGAGGAAAAATAAATATAAAACTATGTTGAGCTTTTTGGATGCAAGGCGCTAGATAAGGTACTGTATTAATAATTACTGTTATTGACAACCCTGCTTCAGACCCCATGAGTTCTATCTGTTCTGTTCTTATGGGAACTTATCTTGATTACCATTATCATGATTTTAAATGTTGTGGATGTTGAGTCACTTTGTTTCTTTACTTGGCAAGAAGGCCACATATCCATTAATTTTAAAAAGAGCAATAGCTACAGACTTCAACAATTCTCTCCATCTCCAATATTACTTTATAAATAGTAAGTTTTTATGGAATAAAAGTAACACCAGCCTCTCAATTAAGTGTGATGTTCACCTTTAATACACTCCCTATAAAATGGAGAGCTGGAATTTAAGTACATATGCCCCCAAACCTTTACAGAAATGTAGTTCAAAGACCAATGCAACTGAGTAAACCATTCAAAAATAAGGTGAGTAGTGTCAGAGCTTTAGAATTTTCTCTGATCTTCAGCTAATCACTTAGAGCACCCGGCTGCCTCTGTGGCTCTTGTTGACAAAAACCATGGAAAACTAAAATATGTTCCCAGTCGTCCCCCTGCATCCCCCGCCCCGCCCAGAGTCACAGATGTGATGCGACCCTGCTGGGCAGAAATCACTTGCTTAGGAGGTGCACGAGATGGCAGCCAGTTTTTACCTGAACACGACGGGCAGCACTGTCCCGGACGAATGGTGGGGTTGCCACAGGCAGGCACCGGGCAGGTGATCAGAGCACACATTTCCCGTCCGTTGTGACAGTAACATTCCCGGCACCCATCATGCCAGCTTTCCTGATTTTTATGAGGATAGCCATCCATAGACAGACATGTGCCTGACAGGACAGGTGACTTGGTTGACGCAGGGACCTCTGGACAGACAGAAGGCAACCTTGGTAAAGATGTAGCTACTGCACAGGAGAAACAGCCCGTAGTGTTCTTACAGGTAATACTACCCAGCCACCCAAAGTCATGTCTACAAAGGACAGTTCACCATGGAAAGAATGTAAGTTAATACGCTCTCAATTTAAAAAAAAAAAAAGAAAAATTTTAATTGCATAAATTAAAATGGCCCCTGCAAATATATTTCTCTCCTACTGGTGGGATTACAGTTGAGTCTTACTCCTTCCACTCAACTTTCTCATCTTTATACAATAAACAAGCATTGCTTTCACAGCAAATGTTACCCATATGTTTAATATATGCAGAATAACCACTCCAGAAGTAACCCAGGGGGGAAATCCTGGGCCGCGGCCAACTAACGCAGTTTTGTTCAGCAGAACAATTAAAGCGGTGACTAGATTTTTGTTTACTCTGACCCCCTGAAACACCATTTAGGTGGCAACTTTCTAACTTTGAAAAAATACAGAACAAGCAGGAGGGGTCTTTTATTGCTTCATCCGTGGATCACGCTGACGACTAAAACACAGTGGGGTGGGCAGCTGGGCTGGAGCTGGGCTAAGGACAGAAATGCTACTCAGGGCACATGCTCTGATAGCTTCAGGACAGTCCCTGAGTGGGAGGGAAGTCCCAGACAAAAGGTATGCTGGGGTTTGCACCCATACAAAATGACAGGCCGGCATGTGCTTATTCAGCAGAAGTCAAAATTCTCATGGAAACAGGATGAGCAGAAAATAAAGGCGCAGTTGGTTCAGCCACACCCAGTTCTCAGTTTTTGAAAAGGGATCTTTGCTTTATCAGTTGTAGCCGTTGGCTGGGGACAGAGGGAGGCAGTGGAGGTCAAGATAAGGGCGCTGGAGGCTGAAGTTCCTGAGACAAGTAAAACTGAAGAGCTAAGCAGTGATTAATTTGGTCAATGGGCTTGTCCATTACAGGCTTACTTTAAATTCTATTGCGAGCTTTTTATTCTATTAAGATAGGGAAAGGGATGGCGCCCCAGAGACAGACGTATGTGTCAGAGTAGACAGCAATTGCTGAAATGATGTCATTTACATGATGTCCTTCTGTTCTTTGTTGCTGTGCCCCTGGGTGATCTGGGGGTGGGGACAGGGTCACGCCTTCACACTTACCTTTGCATGGGAGCTCTGGGCATTTTCTACAGCGACAGATGTCACAGCCATGCTTATTCTTCCTGGGTAATTAAAATTTTGTCAGAGGTCAGAAAAATCCAAAAGTCTGAAACGACGTCCAAGCACTCAGACCTAGGGTCACTGAAGTGATACTGTTATTAAGCAGAATGACTTGACTTTTGCTCTCAAAAACCTCCCAGCGTGATGTATAATTAGCTCCCTGTGGCCAAGATCGCCCTCCATCCATGGCCAAGGTTTAGAATGGCTCATGTGCTTCTGGGATGTAAATGTCAGAATCCCAATAATAGGACTGTTGACTTAATTAGGAAAAGTGCCCCCACAATATAACAGGATGGATGTGCAACTCCACGGACAGGATGGTGATGGATATATTGTTGGTCAATGTTGGAGGCCAGTGCTAAGGACAAAGGTCCTTCCTTTGTATGGGTTACAGGCTTCCTCCCATGACCACGTTCTCTGAGAAACTGCAGTAAAATTTTAATGAGATATCTACCGAAACTTACAGAAGGCAGAAGGAGTTAAGGATCCACAGAGCTGCAAATGTGACACAAACATTGATAAAGAATAAAAACCTTGAGAGAGTCTGCAGTCCACGTCCAGCAGTTACTTCCTCACTTGGAAAAGAGACTATTAACTGAAAAAAGCTCCATCCATGGGGTATTACAGAAGCACAGAGGGTACAGGAAAAAGGCTGCATAAACTACTTTTCCTTTAATAGAGTACCTAAGTTTTGTGCTGACTAGAAATATGATTTTAAATAAACAAGTATATGTTTATAAATTAAGTGGAGATTTTCTGGACCAAAAAAAAAAAAAAAAAAAAAAATCTCACCGATTATTTATTTATTTATTTATTTAATTTTCTGAAAAAGAGGGCACTGCCTCTTACAAAAAAGCTCACCCACTTTGCTTTCTGCCCATTGGCTGCAGGACTGAACCCTCTCTCAGGCTCAACATTTCCTCTCCGGGAGCAGTTACTCTGTTTACCCTCAGGTTTCATCTCCTCTAGCCCTAAGTGGTAATAGTGGTGTTCAATTAAAAAAAAAGAAAAAGAAAAAATATTCCCCATTCTTTCATATCTTGGGCAAAATTAGGACGCTCTAAAAGAAGGCAGCCCTATGGGAAACCCCTGGTAAACCACTTGGTTTATCACTGTCCAAGTGACTGACTACGATTTGCTAGGTGAAAGGGTCTATTTGTTTATTTTAACACAGTAAGAGCAGTGAATTAAAAGAATTAATCATACTCATGTCTTAAGACTGTGATTTTCAAGACCTATCAAGGCTTTAACTGATTTGTTTGTTCACTCATTTGTTCATCCATTTGCCCACTCCTCCTTCTCTACCTTCTGCAAGGATTTACCTACAGGAATGACTCACTTAGCGAGTGTGTACAAGGAGCACCAACAGCTCCCTCCATCCTAACACTCCCATGTGGCGTCTGGCCACAATTTCTCCTTCAGATGCTGTCCTTGTACATCAGCTACTGTTCTAGCTAATGCAGTACTCACCTGTCTACTGTGGTTAACTTGGTCCTCCCTGAATGTGCTTACTGACAGGAATGCAAAGTGACATCTGCAGTCCTCTAAGACAGCAGTCCCCAACCTTTCTGGCACCAGGGGCTAGTTTCATGGAAGACAGTTCTTCCATGGGTGGGAGGAGGGAGAGACAGGAGGTAGGGCTCTGGCAGTAACGCGAGTGAAGCTTTGTTCACCCGCCGCTCACCTCCTGCTACGTGGCCTGGTTCGTGACATACCACAGGTGGGTGTCGGTCTGTGGCCCAGGGGTTGGACACCCCTGCTCTACGAATTT
Organism: Mormoops blainvillei; assembly: GCA_004026545.1. NCBI lineage: Eukaryota > Metazoa > Chordata > Mammalia > Chiroptera > Mormoopidae > Mormoops > Mormoops blainvillei. Next base: position 104,415 of record PVJD01000974.1, read on the forward strand.
CTCTCAGAGATGAAGACTGGACTTGAATGCAGCCTTGATTCCAAACTGTCACAATACTGCAGCAAGTGATTGTGGCTACTGTTATGATAATAATAACTTATTCTACATTACCAGTTAAGCTAAGAAATACATATATATTATTGGTATAATGTTCATATTTTAGGACTAAGAACAACGATACACTTGGGGAATTTTGGAGGTTAATGTTCCCAATTTATGCAATTAAAATTAAGATTCTCCACTCCCTTGCTAAACCAGGATTTCCAAGGAGAAGAATAAAAATGATGACTTTAATAAGAAGGACAGGACATAATGGCTGTAAGTCCCTTATTATAAGTAGTACTATATAAATATGCCAAGTTGAAAAGTCAGAAAGACAAGAATGGAAGGGAGCCAAGAAAGGAATGAAAAAATAATATTCTGAAAGGTATTTTTTAAGGGACCAACTTGATATAAAGGCAGAAACAGATGCTAATACAGACACTGGAGAACACATGCGAAATGTCTGTTCCCTGCTGCACCCCCCACCCCATCCTGGAATAACCTGATTTCAGCGTGGCCTTTGACTCAATCAAGAGTATTTAAAAACACGAGTCATGGTTCTTACCTCCATAAAATCTAGGGCTACAGAAAGAGAAATAATATTATGAACTGTAGACTGGTACCAAGGTAAGCTATCAAGGCATGGCAGGTAAGAGTGCTCGATACTGCAAATGCGTTCCTGTCAACTGATCGTAAGAATGGATTAAGTAAGTTATTACAGAACACTCACTGGGCAGCTGTGAAAGGTCTAGCACCTTCCCAACACTGGAATGTGACAATTCCATTCCCCCTGCAGTGTCCAAGGGCCCCTGCTATGGGGAAGTCCCACAGAACGGGCCCCAAGGGCAGAGTCTCAACAAGGCTCCGGCCCACCTTCCTAACAGAGAAGAGTAAAACTTGTCTCTTATCTGTGGCGCCATCATCCTATCGTCCTGAGTCACCTGGCAACACACACACATAGATTTCTGGACTCAGTACATCGTGGATTCATTCACACACAAAACAGCTGACCAACACCGGTACAGACGTTTCACCAAGTTACAGGCAAGAAAGGACAGAGCCTCTGGATTTAGAAATACGTACTGGTATCCAAACGGACAGTCCTTGTCGCAGTCTGTGAATCGGAACCTGCACTTCCGGGGCCGGGGTCGGCACTCGCAGACCTCGCAGTTGTGGCCGTCGGTGAGGAACCCGAAGGGGCAGTCCAACGCGCAGCCTCGCTTGAGGCCCCTGCACAGCTCCTCCCCTGTGAAGGCACACACGGCAGGCACCTTCCAAAGCGGCACCGGGCAGAGCGCGTCCGCGCCCCGGCGCCTTCCCCGCCCTCCCGGCCTCCACTCGTCCACACTGCCCAGCACCACCACAGCATTAGAAATGGTTGAAATGTACAGATCCTGCTGGTTCATAGTTATCACAACGTAACTCCGCGTTTTGGTGTTAACATACAAAATAAAGCCCAACTTTGAGAACTAGATTTCTGAAGTTTGTTGTTTTTTTCATTTTTGTTCAATTACAGCTGTCCCAGTTCCCCACTCATTGCTCTCCCCTGCCCAGCCCATCCCCTGCTCCCGCAGTCAGTCCCCACCCTGTTGGCCATGACCATGGGTCCTCTAGACATGTTCCTTGATGAGGTCCTTCTTCTTTCCCCTGTTATCCCTCTAATCGGGCTGGTAAAATGCTGTTTGTGGTACGGATGACACTGAACTTTTTCATGTATTTGTTCTTACTAGTCACCTGAAACTACTGATTACCACTTATAAAATGTGAGAATTAGAAACTTACACCTAAAATTTCATTATATATTTTATTACTACTGCATGACTGCAATGATGCATGTTTTTAAGTGTTCACAGGCGTTTAGTCTTACAAGTTTCAGGTGTTATGATATAATCCTGCATGCTATATAATGAAGCATGAAGGATTTCTTACCCTTTCTTTAAAAAGGACATGTTCTATAATGCGATAGAAACTGTATCATGTAGCTATTTTTTTCTCTACTGCTGACAAATATCCAGGTATTTGGATACACTCAGTTAAATGACTCAAATATACACGTGCCAAAGAAATATCTAATTGGTATTTAACTATCCCCTGTTTGAAATGTTCAAAGTGGCCTCTACTGGTCAGTTTTAACTTATTAGTTTAGAAGAAGAAAAAAAAGAAGCAATAGCTTAATAGAAGTCTTCTAGAAAGATTTCAAAAGGTGTAATATAGGGATTAACAGCATAATGTAGAAAAAAATGCTAATGTAAAAAGAGCATGCTTGGTGATGGAACTAAAGCAAGTGGAAACTTGTCTAAATTAACCATGGAATTTGACAGGTAATCAAATTCTGATGGCGTAGGTATGGCAATGTTTGATTATTGCTCTGCATGAATTAGTAAGAGGGGAAGTAGAGACTCTTTTTATTGAAATAATAAATTAATCTTTATTTTATTTGGACATCCCTTAAGCATAAATATTATAAATAATGCATAAGTTACTAGGAGAAACAGAACACATTTGTCCCTTCTACACACAAATCTTCTAATCTAAAATTAAACCTTAACTACAATTAATAGGTGAAATGAGCTTATGTTTTACATTAATATGTTAAGATAGTGTCTCTCATGAGTCCTAGCTGGCACTACTCGAATATTTAATTTGCTATCTTTTAAAAAGGAAAATGTGATTTATGGTATAATTTTCTACTTTGTCATTATCATAAACCTTTCATTACATGTATTTAATATAACCTTGTGGGTCTGTATTACACTATGAAAAAACTGATTCCTTATTTGCATCCTTAAAAGCCAAATTCTAAATGTCTCATTTGAAAATCTGTAATTTTATGACTTGAAAGGTCATCATTTTTCATCTCTCTCTCCTATGGCTAAGGGGATGATGAAGAAGGGGGAAGGCTTCATAGCCACGTTCTTTCTCTAACACTGAGATCTAAGCTGTGAGCCCGTTTTTCTGTTACAAGAATTTTTAAGACATAACACCAAGCAGATTATGTTGGGAAACAGATGAATTAAAAACACTCTGAGAACTTCCTAGAGTCAGTGTCCCTGGGCATTAAATTCCTTAAAACTTTGGAGTCTGTTCACCTTTGTGCCTTTATTTTTCTAGTCCTTTAAAAAACAAAACAAAACGAGTGCTTTCGTAGACCTTCATCTAGAATGGGCTTTACCCTTAAAGGAAAGTGTTGCATCACCAAGTTAAAAAATCTGGATAAAAACTAAATTTGTCTTTAACCACCTCTGCTTTGCAACAGAAGAGAATGCTGAGCAAAGGCTGCTGTCCCAGCCAGCACTCAAGGTGCCCACGGACGGCAGCTGGGCTGCGCTGCCCGGGGCCGGATGCCGCCGTGCTGCTCAGCTGCCCATCGGTGCGCTACGGTCTCAGCCCGCCTCGACTCTGTTCCCAGACAGAAGGCGCTCCCGGAGAGGAACCTGCTTTCTGTACTTATACAGTCCAGGTCTGATCACGGTGCTTAGCATGGAGTGAGTGTTCAACAAGTATCTGCAGAAGGAGCCAATCAATCAATGCTCCTGTTACCAACTCCTCCGCTCTCATCAAGGCTGCCACGTTAAGAGAAAAAGAACAGGGTTCAAAAAACCTACTTTCGTAGTATTGAAAAGTTTCCAAAACACTGTAACAATCACGGGCTTTTTTAAAGAAACAGATCGTCAGGGCAAATATTTACCTAAGGAGAAGAAACAGATTAGAAGCACCTTAATCATAGATGGGCGTGGGGGGCGGTTATAAGTTTGTTTGAAAAGCTTGAGCACCTCACTTGAGGCAACTACAGAAAGAATGGTGGTTTTGTGTTCATAATTTTTCAGCATTATGACTTTACTGTGATCTATAAATGCTTCCTAATCCATAGGGGGAAATTACCATTGAAGGGAAAGTTATAAATCATGGCAAAGTACAGGGCCTGTGCATTATGGTGGGTCAATAGCAGCTATGTAATAAACTCTCTGTGAGCTGGAGAAAAAGAGATGTTTGCTCCCAGGGCCAAGGTGTGGCACAATTGCAGGAGGCACCGCTCACACTTTAGTGCAAGTGAGCACCTGGTGACTTACACAGAACACAGTGTGGCGGTGCCCCTGGAGTTTTGCTGCCCTTCTCTGCTGCACGCTTCGCACTCAGTGCCGGCAGTTCCCAGCACCTGCTGTAGCAGTTAAGAACGCCATGAAGCTCCTGAAACTAGTAGATAAAGAAATGCAACATTCTCAATGGTGGTCCCAATGGTGATCCCGATTAAGTGTGTGTTCAGAGTTACAGCGAAATAAAAATGAGGAGCCTGCCTCCCTCTATTTGATGCTGCAACCTTCTTTAGATGCCTGGTTCAGATATATATTCCCTAAAAAAGACAAAAGCGTTTTCTTCCTGCTACCATTGATTTTCTATGTCATCATCAGTTTCTAGATAAAAGCATTTTTAATTCCTAGAATTAAAATAATGTTGTAAGTGGAAAAGTTACAAATAATCCAGCCAAATCCACTTGACTTAAAGATGCAGAAAATAAGATGACAAGAGAGTAATGGTATTTAACTCATATGGATGTCACTTACTACATATAGTTCATATACTAAGCTGAACTCTGTTTGACAGCAACAAATATTTCTGGTTAAGAAGTAATGTTATCAGCCCTGGCTGGTGTGGCTCAGTGGACTGAGCACTGGCCTGCCAACCAGAGGGTTGCTGGTTGGATTCCCAGTCAGAACGCATGCCTTGGCTGACGGTCAGGTCCCCAGTAGGGGGCGCTTGAGAGACAACCGCACATTGATATTTCTCTCCCTCCCTTCCCCTCTCTAAAAATAAATAAATAAAATCTTAAAAAGAAAAAGAAGTAATGTATATCAATAGCTTGTACCAACAGTGTTAGGTTATTAGTAGATTATCCAAATGATTTGTTTTTGTTGTTACTGTGCTTTCTTAAACACTTTCCACCACATTTTTCTTTACTCTAAATATGCCCTTGGGAAAAGGAGTCAGGGATGATTTAATTTCTCTGTATGCACTTGATGCATTACTTTGCTTAGCAGTGGTTATAAGAATGGTATTTGTTACGGGTTCAAGCAACAGAATCCTCTATCATACCTTCCATGTACTTTGAAGGTCATGTTTCTATTGGGATTTAATTTCAATCTTAAAAGTGACTACCTATAATATGCTTGATTATGTTGCGATATCATTACAACACATTAGCACATTGCCAATATTACCAACATATTACCAATATTAGTCAAAACAAGGTCTGCTTTCATCTTTTTCATATCCCTGGTGCCAGGCATAGAGTAGGCACCCAACAAATGCTAGATGAACGGTCAAAAATAATGAGGGAGTAAACAACCCAATGAGCAGGAGGAAATATGTATCAGGGGTTTGTCTTACTCTAAGAAACCTTGAGGCCAGCTGTCTATTTCAACAACATATAATTCCTAACAGAGAACTTAAGTATCAATGGTTAGGATCATTGCATGTGAAACAGGCTTTTTGGTAGGATGCAGAAAAATAACGTATGGGAGAAATTTAGACAAAACCACTGTTCATCAAATAGATGCAATGGGAAAAAGAACACGCTTACACAGTCCTTCAAGGAACTTCCTTTTCTCTAAAACTGGATAAAAGAGAACGAGAATATCTGAGGGTTAAAATGAAAAGGTAAAAGGAAAGTTGCTTGTGTGAGTGCCCTCAGGGGACAGGAAGAGCCGAAGGCAGGCTGGTGTTGGAACAAAGGAGGGGAAGCTGGGGGCTTTCCATGTGAACCTGGGCTGACTCAGAAATGGAGGTCATAAAACAGCTATCGTGTGGGGTAAACAATTACCATATGTCAGTGAGTAATGCTAGCGTCGCATGCATTCATTTAGTCCTCAAAATAACCCATTAGTTAGGGCTTGTTATCTGCCCTTTACAGATACAGCGGATGCAGAGGCCCAGGGAAGTAGAGCCACTTGCTGCGGTAGAGGGGAGTCAGGATGACACCTGAGCCTGGGAAGAGAGTTGGGTCCATGCGACCACAAGAATCTGACAGCCAAGGATCAGGTACCTTGCTTTAATCCGGCTCACTTCCCAAAGGTGTGGCTTCCGAACGTGTCCGGGGTAAGAGCAGAATGCTCTATGGCGAGACTCCTGATGATAAGGTCAAACTGACAAATTCTACTTGGTGTTTAAACAAACTTTTGGGTATACAGTGGCAGTGAGTGAGACTCACCCAGGTCAAGAATCTCAGTGTGAAACAGGGATACATGGTCAGAACAGCAAGACTTCAGAGGGGATTTCAGACAAGAAAGAGGTCCAATGGGATCCCTAGTTCTGATGGTTCCTTGCTCATTCATAAACCAACATGTGCTGAGCGCCGAGCGTGGGCCAGGGAGATGGATCAGTTGCTTCCTTACTCTGGTGTAAACAAGCGACTGGACTCCCCTACAGGACCCAAGTGTCCTCTTAATAGCATGTACTTCTGGAAGTTACAGAATTTGGCCTGAAAGGATATTTCATTAGTGTGTTGGGTACAGATTTTTTTTTGCTAAGGGCAGGTGTTTTATTCATCTTTATGGATAAAGATTTATTCACCTACTACAGTAACCTAGAACTCAGCAGGTACTTATCTGTACCAGGCAAAGGAAGAAAAGAGGGAGGTGGAGGGAAGACAGACTAGCTAACCCTACAAATAGGTAAAATTGGCAAAGAATAAATGGCCAATAAAGATTTATATGTTAAAAAAAAATCACTGGCAAAATGCAACAGTCTCCTGTACATGTTTCTTTCTACGTGTTCACGGAATGGAGGTGCAAACAGGTAGTATGCGTGGACATTCCTTTTATAAAGCCAGAATGCAACAGTAACACAAAGACGGGCAGAGCAGAATTTTCCTAATAGTCCCAATTTGCAAAAAGCCAGTGATATGTTTTTGACTCGCCTGGATGATAGCTGAGGGAAACTGCTTCTTTGGACTTAACTACAAAGGGCTTAGTGTGAATTGGCAGGGGTCTTACGTAAGCATGACCACAGGGCCAAAAGATTCATAACAGCAAAGCCCAAGTGAAGGTGGTAGGTGGGGTGATTAAACACAATGAAATCTGTATTTTTAGACATCAAAAACTTCAGAAAAAAATTTAGGTACCCTCCCATGATCAGAAAGGATGTGTCGCTCAGGAGAGATAAGAAGGATTAAAATACAAATGCTTCATGATACAATCACTAATTATGTTGTTGTCAAAAAACAAAGTTGGCCATTTAAGTAAACAAATGTGTCTGCCAAGGCGGCTCCCTAAAGGATTGGGTTTCCAAAGGGAGCTATAAAGGGCAGATAGGTGCACGACAGGGACTGGCCTCCTCTGAACAGAACAACTTGCAGGAAGGCAGGATAGCCCCTAATGGCTGGAGGTTTATGGGAAATTTTAAAGATGGCAATACCCACAGTCAAACTTTTATAAACTCTGTTTTAGTTACTAACTCTATCAGGCAGATAAGAGTGATGACAACATACAATCAAGAAAATCAAATTACTCAACTCCTACTTTGTATTTCTCTTTCATATCAAAATAGTCTTACAACAAAGAGGGTTGAACAATACAGGTAAAGAGGAAGAGAAAGCCCACAATCACAGATAAATCAGAAAGTGAGCACCTATCTGCGTTAAGTAATTCCAAGTCTCCGAGCCCAGGATAATTATACCCAGAGGTTCACAAAGAACCTGCTTATTATAGCAGCACTGTCTATGTTTAGGAGAGATCACAGAGAATGAACAGGGAGTTCAGAAAACTAAAGGAGGCCAAGGGTCAATTAAAAAAAGACAAAGGGTTCCAAAACTATAGATGTAAGCTTGACAATTCACAATGGAGAGTTCTGCAGAAAGAATTGTTATACATGTGGTTTGTGACATTTAGAAAAGAAAGCCAGGACCACCAGGAGCCAGTATAGGCTCATGAAGAACAAGCCAGGCCCCACTAACTTCACTTAAGTTTAAAATGGGCTTTCAAGGAAAGAAATGCTGCAAATACCATGTATTTCGATTTCAGATAAGATACGAGTGTTTCAGGGCTTCCACGTGGAGATGAAGGTGATGTGTTGTTAGCTGAATGGCTCCACAGATACAGTGAGAAATTACGTCCACTGTCATTTGTGAAGAAGGTCTTCACAGCTATAGGAACCTGTCGTGCATTCTGTACAACTTAATTTTGGTTCAATGTTTTAGATGGGGATGTCTAAGTTACGCTTACTCACTGTAAGCTGGAGGTCTAGATAAGGTATGAAATCACATTTTCAAGATTCAAAAATATCCCAACTAGTTGGAAAACGGTTTGAAACTCTCAGGATAATTTCTTGTTAAATGTGGCCCTGTATTTATGTCATTAAAAAAAAAAAATCAAATATTCACATACAGAACAGATGAGAACCAGTTAACAGTAGCTAATGTAAAAAGAAGCACTTAGAAATTCTAGCTGCTTATAAACTCAGTATGAGCCAACAGTGTGTAATTCAAAGAGCTAATGCAAACTTAGGCCATACGACAGAACTGTGCTGATCGGACCAAATTCTGGAGTATTTTGTTTGTTTCTGGGCCACATCTAAGGACAAGGACATACTGTAAATGTGTCAAAAGATGGAAAGGACCAAGAAAGTTCTAGAAACTCTATCACCTGGGGAACAGTTGAGGGGACTGAAGATATTTAGTTTCAAAATAAATTTGAATTTTAGGGGAATTCAAAATCATTTTAAACACGAAGGGCAACTGAGTTTTGTGTGTGTGTGAATGAAATGTAACAGACTCTATCAAGTTTCAGGGGTCATGGCTTGGGGACCTGAGTGGAATCTACATGGAGGAGAGCTGGGGTCAACAAAGTGAAGCACATGCTAAGGATTATAACTGCCGTACATGGAATGTGACACCCTCTGTGTGGGTGGCTTCCTTGTCACTGGATGACCCAAGCAAGGTTATGTTAGAGAGAGAGCCAACGGGGTGGTTAGCAAAATGCACTCAGCGTTCCGAGGGCTGTATCCAGGATGCAGCCGGCTATCAAGGAACATCTGAATACACGGGAATGAAGAGGAAAACCAGGGTAAAGAAGCAGCTTGTTTTCCCCAAATGACTGTGTGTTCAGTAGATTCTGTTTGTGTTCAGTACAATTATTTTTTTCTTCTTTCAGGTTGCTAAGGGAATGCCATGAACAGAAATGCAAAAAATATTCAATCACATAATATGCTTTGACAATGCCTTATTAGGCTCAGGAAAAAAAAGAAAAAAACAAACCCATCTTCTGTGTACTTACTGCTTTTGCACTGACAAGTTTGACAACCATTGTTGTCGAGGTTGAAACCGTAAACGCAGTCCTGCTCTGTCAGGCTGCAGTTTGATAATTCCCCACATGCAGGCGGATCAATTGTGATGTAGGTTGGCTCTAATCACAAAAAGAGAAAAAAAGAAATCAATGAAACATATGATTATCTTTTAGCTGCTACTCAGTCTTTGAAATTCCACACTGTAGTACGTTACAAAAACTAATAAATACATTTTCATCAAATCCCAAACTTTCATTTTTTTAACTGAATTTATTGGGGTGACAATGGTTTGCAAAACTATACAGGTTTCAATTGTACAACTGAATAAAACATCACAATGTCTTTAACCCCTGGGGAAAAAGAATCTTTTTATTTAGGTTTCTGACAATCCAAAAGCTCTATTTCTTCATGTTTGATCACCTTAAGCCTTTTTTGGTACCCTCCCATAACACTTCTCTGGGGGTCACCACTGTGGGAAGCTGCTAAGAGGGGTTAAGGCGAGCTCTGTTTAAACTGTTAGCTGTTCTTCCTGATACTCTCTGAGTTTACTTTCAATAATAACCAAGACACTGCTTCCAGCCATCAATTATCTCACTCTCCATTTTGCAACTGAAATCTGTTAGCATTTTTTCAAGTTAATAAATCAGCGATATTTCTGAGACTAGTTGGAAACATCTAGATTTCTTTCATCTTTTACATGACAGTTCTTCAGTTATAGATAACACAATGGGTCACAGTGATGAGGAGCTTATACTCGGGGCCCAGGACTGATGGGCGTGGCAGAGGGAGATACGAGCCTTTGGGGAGAAGAGTGAGCAGCCATTCTTGCATGGAAAAACCCCCCAAACAAAACAAGAATATTAATTCACCATATTAATAAGGAAGAATTGTTCTGGGCAATAAAAATATATGTTTGCAGTGCTCTCCATTACTGCCTTCAAGCTTTGTCACACTCCAGTGACACGGGTGCCATCTTTAGCCTCATTTTACAGACGAGAAAATCTAGTACACTGACTTGCCCAAGGTCACAGAGTCAGTAAGCGGTGGACCCAAGATTCAAACCCAGGCATTCTGGCTCCAAGGTCACACTCTCAGCTTCTGTGCAATACAAAGGTCGCTGAAACGGTACCCGTTTTGTAGTGCAGTAATAGGGACGGTTATGTAATATCAGATTGTGGTTAGAATGCTGTCAAAGGGAACAGACTGATATATTTATGTAGCCTCTTTTCAGCTCAAAGATACTATCAATGTCTTCAGTGTAAGCTGGTTCTCACAATATTTTTGAAGGGCTAAGAACAGAATGTCTCTACCTACGTTTTCACAAATGGAAAATATGAGGTGCAGAGAGGGTAGATGGTTTATCGAAGTTTACATAGCAACCCAGTAGGCAGCTGGGAACAGCACAGAACAGAGGTTCCTAACCTCCTGTCCAACACTCTACCCATTAGTCCACACTGTCTTCTCAAGTTTCATCTCCCGTTACCACGGAAGGGAGACCAAAATAAGTGTTTTAGCAGCCACTGCTAAGATCAGGAGTTCTAAATTTTTATCCATCATCTAAAAGGGGCCTGTGATTCAACTCCTCACAGGTAGTAGGAAACTGACTTTTTAAAGTCACAGCAGGCTCCCAGTAAATATTCATATGAAGAGGGTATGGCACACTCTCTATTTTTATTACAACACAGTTTGGAAAACATCTCCCCGAAATTTTTACATACACTTTCCACTGCTATTACATTTCTAATTTCCTTCAATGACTAAAGCATCCTTTCCGACATAACCGTAACCATCAAAAAGTAGCTTAAGTGTAGGCAAGTTTTAAAACAACAGTGGAGTAAATACAGTAATGCTGCTTTCCTACATTCTCTTAAAATTTGCCATAAATACCTTTGGTTTTTGAAACCTGTATAGTTTCTTTCTTTTATCACTGCACTTATTAGCCTCCCAAAATAATTATTCTATTTCAGCCTTGAGCCATTAGATACTGTCAATGCTTTGTCAAAATTATCCTAACCATAAATATAAGACAAATATATCATACTTAGGGAAACCACACCACAGGTTACACCACTGAGGAAGGAGCTGGGACAACATTCTGGAGCAGGAACTTTCAACTGGTGCTGCAAGAATTTCAAAACATGAAATACCTGACTATCTGGTCTGGGGCACTGACCCTGTTCCCTTAGATAATCAAATACAAGAATGACAACAGCCAACATGACAACAGCCATCCAGCATGAATGAATCAAAATTATACCTATTTTTTTTTGTCAGACTGGCAAAACATATATTTTTTGGTGTGCCGCAGAATTTTAGTAATTAAAGTGTACCGTGAGGATCGCTGTTTTAGAAAGTTATCAGAGGATCAGGGGTGGAGTCTGAATGCTCAATGCTGTAGGGAAGGGCTTACAAGTCCAGAAATGCCTTTGGCATTTCTACACAGACCAAAACCTCTTGACCGACCTTTAGGTTTATGAGAAAATTTGCCTTCAGGAAATATAGTATGGGAAGATAAGTACCTGGGCAGGCTACACTGACACTGAAAATGCATAATAATCACCGGGCGGTGTGGAATTTTACTTTCAGTGAATTGCAGGGATTTATTAAGAGAATTAATAGGGATGCACATGCTATTTTGGGCACGTATTATGGTTATCGGATGGGATTAGGATTCTAATCTGTGGCTAGAAAGAAAACGAAAAAATTGGCTGCTTGAGGACCAGAACCTCAACGACGACGTGAATGGTCCCATGTTTTACCAAAACTGCTACATCAGCTATGCATACAGTCACAGACATACAGCAAGCACACAGTTCTCTAAGAGGAAACACATTTGATGTCACCCTACAACATTCAGGATAACAGCTTTTGCTCAACAAATTTTTAAAAATTCAGAGAAGGGCTGTTTAGTAGGTGCTGACCCTACAATGCTGCACTGTAAATACCTAAGGTAAAACAAGTCCTGCCGGATGTCTTCCAGGCCTCAGATGATGTGGCAGAATGCAAGAAGCAAAAAAGTCATTCGGTGCCTCTAAAATTAATATATCCTCATTCATTTATGATGCACATTAGACGGAAGAAATTGGGAAGATGTACACTTCAAATTCTAACTCCCTCAATATTTTATATTAAAACAGAAAAACCCAAACTCAACAAACATTTATTCATGAAAGTTGTCAATTTGCTCTGGAACTATTCAATTTCTCCTTAATAGATTAGGCTGAACACATTACCACTCCTTATGATATAGTAAATATAAACAGAAGTCCATAAATTTTTTTAAAAACCATTTCAACACTAGTAATTAGGTTGGCCAAAAAGTCCGTATGGTTTTTCCCATACAATAAAAGACATAGTTTTCATTTTCACCAATAACTTTATTGATTTGGATATTTTGAGTATGTTGGCTATCTCCTGCTATGGGCTTCGAGTGGGTAGAGGCCAGGGGTGCTGCTAAACGTCTTCCAATGCATCAGACAGCCTCACAGCAAAGGATTTGCCCGAAATGTCAATAGTACCAAGAAACTCCGCAAACCATTTTTGACATGTTTGATCGGTCACAGCACTTTCTTCATACGCTGCACAAATCTTTTTTTGCATTTCAGTTGTGTTTTTACCTTTCTTGAAATTATAAAGCATAATATGCCCAAAATGTTATTTTCTTCCATCTTCAATATTAAAATGGTTGCATGAAGTTCACCAATTTTGATTTTTTTTTTAATGCATGCTGACATGACAGCTGTCATAATATAATCTAATGAAAATGTTTCAAATGAAGTTAAAGACAACTAAGTGCTACTATAGACATCTTACAAAAAAAAACCCAACGAACTTTTTGGCCAACTCAATATTTTATTATATTTAACAAATAAGTATTGCTTTCCTTTTCAAATACAAAATGAAACAAATTTTAAAAGCCTTTTGAGCCCTGGCCAGTGTGGCTCTGTTAGCTGGAGTGGCTTCTGGCGTTAAGCAAAAGATCATGGGTTTGATTCCCAGTCAGGGCACACGCCTGGTTAGGGTGCGTTTGAGAGGCAACTGATCAATGTTTCTCTTCCTCCCTTCACCTCTCTCTAAAAGTCAGTAAGCACATCCTCAGGTGAGGATTAAAAAAAAAGAGATAAAAACCTTTTGAGGGCGATGCACGTTTTGTAGAGGTACTTTCGGCTGTTGTCCTATGGTGCTGGAGTTAACTGTTGATGTACACACATATGTGGCAAGTAGTTGTCTCCTAACATTTTATCTGAAGTCACACATTACATTCTATACCCTCCCTTTCATCATTCTCTCAACACTGTAGTGCTTGGTTTCCTACCATGTTCGGCCATATCTGTATTAGATTTCAGTAAGTGTAATACTATGATAGAAATAGGCAACTATAAATTATCTAGCAAAAATATGACAGTATCATAAAGAGATGTTAATTTGCCTTCGGTCCAATATGTTAATATGTAACCTCAGATCTGGTCCTATAACTAACACTGGGGCAATGTTTTGAGAAAGAAGTACTGTGAAACTGCTAAAATTCAATTTCTGATTCCAAATATTGAACTCCAAAGTGAGACACATTTGATATCATCCTGAAACAGAGCACTTAAAGTCAACATGATATTTACAGTCCTTCAAGAATAATGACCAAGAGCTGGCTAGATTTTTTTTGCATAGTTTCTATCCAAGGAAGGTCTTGGTAGGGGACAAGGTCATTTTGAAGTATCCAGGATCCTAGTACCATAGTATGCTTGTTTCTAATACATAAAAAAGCTTGAGGAGTGTTGGTGAAATGCAGAAAACATGCCTTCTGCTTGTTTAAAGCATTCTGAACTGTGTGGATCTGGAATTGCTGTTAGCCCACACTTTCTCCAGTCTACGCAACAGTGCTCTGAATATGGAAAATATCTTGATGGGTCTTGGCCTGAAAGAGTCTCATTTAAATCCTCCATTTCTGTCCTCTTCTGTTACATAGGGTACAAATCTGAAATGGTATGTCAGAAAGCACATTTCTAGAAGGATGACAGAGATGCTGTGTCCTTGATGCATTTGGTGATTATCAGCTGAATTCTGATAAGACTGTTGGAGACACTGACGCATCACTGTATATGATGCCTGCTGCTTAGAGCAAAGAAAACTGTCCCCCTTTAAACCAGCTGGGCGGAGACGTGTCAGTGTGCCTCTTCCGTTTAGGAGGATGAGAAAACACTGGCACAAAGGTGAGATCCGGGGAGGGGAAATGCTTACAGGACCACCCTGAAATTCCATCTCATCTCGTATTGAATCAGCTGAGGAATTAAAGAAATACCTTAACGTCCTCCAAAGGAAGAAGGCTTCAAACTGCAGAAATTCATTGTCTTTGGCTACAACTATTTCTAAAGGGAACCCTGGAACAGCTTCTTTGTGGAGAAGAATTCTAGAAATATTTTCTGAGCCTAGAAGCAATAAAGAACAAAAATGGGTGTTTGTTATGTCTGCATCGGTTTGCTCTTTCCTACCCTGCATCTCAGTGGGGTCACGGTTCTCCTCAACCTGTTGTTTTCTTGCATGGTTTTTAAGGACTTTCCTAACATCTTACACGGTCTAAGAGCAATTTTTATAAGGACCCTTGGAACTGTGTCAGGAGTGCAGATGGTCAGCCACCAATTCTTATTCCATGTCCTGGAGAACACAATTCTGGAAGGAAACCTATTATAACATGCAACAACATGAACATATATTCGTTGTTTCTTTTTTATGTACTTAAAATTTAGGAGAGAATAGTTCTTTCACATCCTAGAAAGCACAACAAACCACTGATCAGTAAAAACATTTCCAGGGAAACATTTTTCAAGATTTAGAGTGTCAGACGCTAAGTTTCTAGGATACCACCAATATTTGATATTGATGCTCAAGTTATTTCCTGGGAGCAATTTTATCTCCTCCATGGAGATATTAAAGCACTATGATCACAACTAATTTGGTCAAGAGTATAAAGTTAAAACAAAATCATTATTCTTACTTGAAGGCCACAGCACTACACCATAAAAATATGTATTTGATTAGTTAAGAGACAGGAACGTTAAGCAAATCTAAGTAAGCACTCTACTTTCTTGCTTCTTATTATTCTATTTTATGGAAAATTCTCCAAAAAGGAGAAGGAGAAGAAGCTGAAACTCAATTTCAACTTTCTATGAGACTGATTTAAAATTTTAATAATCAGTCCTACTGTCATACTGGATAGTCTAATATGTTTGGGACAACAACAGAACAAAAAATATATTCTGACCTTCAGTTATTTAAAAATGTGGGATAATTACGTTAATTTGTTTCTGAAACATAAATAAGTTTCATAAGTTATATATATCTTATGTTATATAATCACTGTTTTTTATATTTCAAGTTGATGTAGCTTAAATGAAAATAATAGATGCTTTTAACTTAGAGTCTCTTATGTATTACCCCATTAAACTTCTGGCTTTGAATTAATGTGTACAAGGGTCTCATTACCTTGATTACTATCAGGTGGTTATCTCTTGCAACTAATACTAATTATGTCCATTGAGAAATGTGTGAAGCACTCTTTCTGATTATCAACCCTGGGAAGGCTGGCAGCCTATTAGTAGCTGTCGGGTATGGGTGGGTGATTCTGGAAGAGCGTACCTATGGAAGGCATACGGAGCCGTCCCTGCTGGGTCTGTCGGCAGCACTGACTGGCAGGAGGGTGAGGAGCTCTGGGTCTAGAGCTGGGTAGTCTCTGGGGATGCTGTCTCGCTCTGCTGGGGTCTGGCTGCGTGGCGGGCTGGAGAGCCTGGCTGCGGATAGCAGCCGTCTGTCAGCACCCTGGATTCATCCGAATCCACAGCGGTGCATGCACACACTCACTAAGAAAAGTCTTTTTGAAAGAAGCTCACTATAAGCAAATTTCTAGAAAGATTTTTTTTTTTTAAAGGCAGACATGTTCTCACATTTTTTCGTAAGTTAAAAATCTTTGAGTAGAAGAGGATAAATGAAGCTTATTCCTATCTGTCTCTTACTACCTTTCCTTTTGGACTTTAATACTAGTTTGCATACTTCATGTAGCTCTTCTCTATAAATTCACAAGCCTGCTTATTCAATTGTGAGAGACCAAGATGAACAATTATGTTTTCTTTTCAGACCTAATTCAGGTACTCTCTTAGTATTTTGGGGGGAGGGAAGGGAGGTGAGGGACTGGGGGCTGATCTTGGTTAAGCCACTGGAATATCTAACGAGTGGGAAATTCCAAAGCTTCACTCACTTGATATGGCTGAATATATCAGGCCTCCTACAGCCCACCAGTTACTGGTAGCCTGTCCAGGCCACAAAATCGGAAATAAGTTGGCCAAGGCCGAACCAAAGGAGAGAGCTCATCTTTTTTATTGTATCTTCATATGTTATTCCGTTACCACAGCTCCTTTTCAAATGTGACCATAACTAGTCAGAAAACCATTCAAATAAATCACCAGTGTCAACGTAATTGCAGTCTGGGAAGAGAAATCTTGCAAAAATGAAATTTTCCCAAATGAAGCTAGAAGAAAATCTCTCTTAATGTAGACAAGAAAAAAAAAACTGAAGATACAAAAATTCCCTAATCTGGAAATGGGAATTTCCATGGGGCATGAATGTGTATTTAAGAAACTCTCACTGAGTCATGGAAAAATATCTCCTGCAGTTGGAGTTTTCAAATTCTTTCAGGCACTACACATTTGGTTATCCTTTTTTCCTTTGTATATATTTCTCATAACAACACCTACATCCTTGTAATTTCTAAAGCACTTATCTCAGGGCAGTTTCTTTATTTTAAAATGAATGGTGTGAAAATGTTCCCAAGATTTGTATTATTTTATGGTCAGACAGAGAAGCAATCATATATTTACTTTAGACCTATTTATTAACTTTGTATGCTTTTTCCAAGGAAACTTGGCGGTGGGATGTATTTTTCTTCCTTTACCAATCTCATATTTAATAGGAAAAGACAGTAGTATGACTCTGAGATTATTATTAAAAAGATCACAAAAGACAAATTTTTAAAAAAACTTAAAAAAATATATAGACTGGGATATCTTTTACCAGGAATTCAGCTTGGGAAGTGCTCACAAAATGATTGGGTTCCAATAATAATCTGTATCTTCTATAGTTATCTTATATTTTATTCCTATTTATCTGTTGTTCATTTTCAGAGGGTATATTGGTAACCTTTAACTGTAAAAAATGTGCCATATTTATAAATATATGTGTGTATGTATATTTTAACAGCTATATTCAACTTGGGGGTGTTGGGTGGTTAGAATTTGGTTTCTTAACCCAACATGCTAAGAAATGGCAGTGGGCCTGAGAGGAAGTGTCCTCTCTGGTATTTAATGAATGAACAAGAAGGAAGAAAAGACACCAGTGCACCTATCTAAAGTTAGGGTAGGTTTTTTGATGAAGGGCCCATACTCAATACTGTCCCTAACGGGCTGAATCTCTAATTTCCTAACTTGGAGGTTTGGACATTACCTTCCTTAGGACCCTCCTCACTGCGGAAGTCCCTTGCACATAGTAGGTTCTCAATAAATGAGCCCACGGAAGCAGCATGCCACATCGGTAAGCTGCTGTGAACCTGGCACACTAATAATAAAAACGGTGACGATTTCCAAACTCAAGCAGTCCAAACTGAGATATTCAGAAGCCTAAAATTTTAGGGTTAAATTATGATCTGCAGCTCTGACTTGGGAACATACGACATACACAAAGCACTGCAGGTCTCTCTTTCAAAATAACATGAAATCTGACTCCCCCCCCGCCCCAATTTCAATTACCTGGAAAATTCACTTCTGTGTGTACCTACTCAATCCAGCAGTTTACTGTGCTCTGGATGAGGGGTGGGCACTTTTGCTGGCTGCTCAGTTAACTGACCTACAATGGAGCAAAGGCTGCCAAGACGGGGAGGAGGGCAGCTGGGGCCAAAGTGCACAAGTGTTGGTGATGGTGGCTCGGTGCCTGGCACACTGCCGGGGGCGGAGTTGGCCGTCATTTTACTTAGTGGGGATGTGAGTGCCACCGGACAGAGCCCAGGGCCAGATGTGGATATGGCTGCGTGAGGGCAAAGGTGGCTGGGACAGCAGCCCCATGCTCTGGATGAAGGGTATCCCTACGTGGGTCAGGAAGGACTGGACAAGGGGAAGCAGACTTTCCTGGAGGTCAAACAGCAAGGTCAAAATCCAGGCAGAGGCTCAGGAAAAGAACCTGGATCAAAGGCTAGGCCACAAAAGCTCCGAATAAGAGTTAACTGGGTCTCAGCACTGAGAATGGAGCCAGGAGCCAGAATGGCTTTTGAATCTGAGACATGATGATCAGGTACTTTTATATTCATGGCCTTAATTCCTCACCCCCAGTCCCCCGCTCATGATGGGGGACTACAGAGAAGCAATGACAAGGACACAGACAGGGGTCAGAAGATTTAGCTTGAGTCCCTGTTCTCTCATCTTACATGTGATGCTGAACCTCTGTGGGCATCTATAACACTGGAATGCCCATTATTCCCCCCTCACGACGTCACTGTAAGCAAAGCTCAACTCTGATCATAAAGAGCGGACTGCTCTATGAACTCTGAGGGTTACAGGAGTATTACTTGTTGCTACAGTTATTGTTGTAACGACGATCCTACTTGCTTGGAGCTAGAACTGGTCCAGATGAGGGTTGAATGAATGAATGATGTGCCCTTGGGCAGGCCTCAAATGTTCAGCTGATAAATACTATGACGACTGGCTTGGCATTTTGGACCCTGTCCTGTGTAACGTAAGCATCATTTTCTATCTCTACCGCTAATAAATTAGAAAGGCATCTGGGACGTGGCTGGTCCAGGACAGCGCCCTTTCACACGGTCTGGTAAGCTTTGGAGCATGTTAGTGACCAGCCACTGGTGCCTTTCACACTTGCTGAGTCCGGTACCACTGCTTCCCATTTCAACTATGCCCACGGTGTTTCGAACAGAACAGAAATCTCTTCATAATCAGCTTATCCAATGTGAGCAGAAACAATGACTCTATGTGCCTAGCGGACCCCGCTTTTCCTCCCTCATGACGGGGGCCTTGCCGGATCTTCCGGGCTGAGGGCAAGCTCATCAGTCACTTACTACTATTTTGGTAGCTTTTAGTAGTTCTGACACTCTCGAGTTGAAAGAGGGCACAGAAGACCCATCTCTAAAAGCTGTCTCTGATCAGCCAGTCTTAGTTTCAGAACCTCAGTGATTGAAAACTTATGTCAGCAAGAAGGGAGAGGTCAACCAGTGCTTTCTGAACAACGTTGGGAGTGTTCCGCTCAGATAACAACGCCCTCTGTCTCTGTCACAGGCCTGTGGAGCACCCCTACTGAATTCATCGGGCCTGAAACCCACCTGGAACCTCTAAACACTCGGTTCCCAGAAAGCAAGAGAGAGTCTCGGTCTTGAAAAGATCGGAGCTGGTTGATCCCCTCAGTATCCACGGCCTGAGGCCATTCCAGGCTGACAGCTTATCACTTCTGAACATTTTTTTTAGCGTCACCAATAAAACAGAGACTCCCTGCTTTGCTTTAAAAAGCGAGTTGATATGCAGGGCCATCGCTTTCCAATTACGGTGAAAAAAAAAAAACACCCTCTCTCGTCTTCCTACTGGTGCCCAGCCTAAAGGTGGCATGACCGCAGGGCCAGGCACAGGCAACTGGCAGGCACCCTGCACCCACACAGGCATCAAAGACACCCTGCCTGATCCCCACGCAGGCCCAAGGCAGTCCCAAATTTTACGTTCCATACGTAAACGTCTTCTAAAGGGAGGAAATGAAGACCAAGTAGAATAGAATATGCTGCAGCCGGGGGTGAGGTCAGCGCACAGGGTGCGCGCTGCGAGGTCCCGCCTGCTTGCGAAGGCGGCTTACAGACTTGCCTGCCGGTTCGCTCCAGCAGCCAAGGCAAAAAATCACACCCAGAGCACGGCATGGCTCCAGGGTCCCCAAGGACCAGCGCTGTGGGCCTGAGCATTTTCTTGGGGATTCTCAGTTCTGAGCCACAATGATGCGGCCAAATAAGAGCTGGGGCCTTGAACTGAAATCTTATTTTTAATTGGTGGCTACGAAAACCTTCTGTGGTCTCCAGTGGTCTGGATACCTGAACTGGGCTCTGTTTCAAACGGCTGTGACAAACCAAGCTAATCTCACAAGTGAAAGCAAAATTTACCTGATGCATCTTGTAGATGTAAATGCTAAGTAAAAATCTGGCCAAACTAATTCAACTCGAACTTGAAATTGTGTAAAAGCAGACGGTGTTGCCATCCCTTGTGTTTCTGACACATTTCAAAAAAGTGCTAAATGTTCACTATCACTCATCCCATATTCGATTTAGATCAAATGAGGTATAAGCCCTGGAAAAGGACCTGGCACTGCGGAGCCTCCTGACAACGCATTCCCCGAGCTGCACGCTGACAGATACAGTGAGTACTTGGGAATCTCAAACCGAGAGGCTGACATGTGGGCATGATCCAGCTCCCCGCCACCTCTGCAGCTATGACGGGTGACCCGTGAATGGACAAGGGACACTCTTTATTAAACACTTCCATTCCTTCAGTCTGTTGTTATTTTATGATGTTATCGTGGCAGACATTTTATACACTTGTGTGATGCTTTATCTTCAACAATCAGATAGACACAGCACAAAAAATACTTCTAAGGGGGCCTTTAAAAACAATTCATTATCTCTAATGTTGACCCTCATGTACTAAACAGCATAAAATCACTTTGTCCTTTTAAGATGAATTTCAGGCTATACAATGAAACAGTTTAAAATGGCATAATCAGAAGTGGAGTTAGATAAGTAAAATATTAGAAATTAATGATACAGGAGCATTTCCTTTTTTATGAATTATTTCCATAGGGAAATTATTTTAGTCTAATTAATCTGAAAATACATTTGAATGGAGCATTTAATTTCATAAAAATGTTGTGACATAATATATGGCCATTTAAATACAGGCCTCTAGCTCCCAGAAGCCATCAACATACTATGTAGTAAGTGACTTGATTTCTTAAAAAATGAACACGCCACAAGTTATACTTACAAATAAGTGTTATTGCTAAAAGCACTCACTTTGGGGGGCTATGTGCTTGTGCTAGAATGCTGTTCATGTTAAAATTCTACTTGAAACTTCTCTTCAGAGTTGCTCTCAGAGCAAATTACTGTGTCACAGAAGACGAAGTGCCTTTATTTTACTGGCACTTTTTGCTTCCTCTGAACAATGTGACCCAGCTCAATCACTCACCTTTCCACCAGGCTTAGATGGGAATGACTTTGACTATTTCCTAGAGTCTGATAAAGCTTTAAAGCCAGGGTCTTACAAAGCTAAGAATATTCAAAAGGATGTACATACCACAAGCTCTCGCATGAGTTAACAAGAGAGATACCAAAAATATTCTGAATGACTGTATTTCTACAATAGCTGTGCAGTTTTCAGATATAACTATTTGAAATGAAAACCTCTTCACTTGAATATGTAAATCTTGGTATGTTTAAAAATAATTTCATTACTGTCTAGTTGGACCTTGTATTGTGGAATTAAACAAGTTTCACATGAAAAGAGCTGTCAGGTGCTTCAAATACTGGTGTGTTGAGACCAACCCATTCCTCAGAACAGAGACAAAACGTTGACAAGACAAGAATTTTAAAATAAAATGGTCTAAGATAGCCATGGTTAGGTAAAGCCGAACATCTCTTGAAAACTTGAAAATGTGACTACTAGTTAAAATGTTAAATTCTATGAGGTTGACAAAAGCCAAGAGGAAACCAATTCTGCTACTTCTGGTCAACGGTTGTACCAGAAAGAAGATGGGATCTTTCTTCTTAAAGTCTTTAAAGGCATGCCTTCTCTGAAAGGCATGTCTCTTAATAACCTTCATTAACTCCTGTTTGGTTGCCTAAGAGTTGTCTCCTATCCAAAAAAGTCTAACAGTCTCAGTAGAGATTGTGTTTATTTAAGTTTGTTGGAAAAACATTCCTATCATTTCAAGAATGACTAAATATTTTTCATTCACATACTTAGCATTCCAGACCATGTTTTCCTGCCTCTGTTGATTAGATGAAAATTAGCAGGCCCGAGTCTGAACTATTAGCTTCAATTATTATCTTAGTAGGAAAATTATGAGACTCCCAGCAATAATGCCCTTTCAGGTATGGGAAATAGAGGGGAAACGAAGAGGAACCCGCCCCCTTGCAGGCCACTGCCACAGGAAATACCTTACAGCTGGGACTCTGAATGCTATAAAATTAGGGACAAAGGTTTGTCTGATCATGTGCCTCAGAATCAGCTCTGAACAATGACATTCTAAAATGTTATCTGAAATATCTAAAGGCATTTTAAATTACCAGGTAAAATCAAAGTACTATGAAATTCATCCATAAGAAATTTCTGATGCTCAGGTTAAAGACATAGGTTAACATGTAGTCACTGGCTTTGCATTTGCCACTCACCGAATAGCCTTATTTGGACAAGCAAAAAAACAGATAAACAACAAAGAAATAAACAACAACCCGGACTGTGCTATATTTATCTTCCATTTATGGAGCTAGTTTCCAGGATACTTCGAGTTCAAGGATGAAACAACATGCCTGAGAGTCTTTGAGATATTACAAATATTTTATTATTTTTGGCCCACTAATGACAGCATGGTACATGGGACTGAAGCAATACCACCCATAAACTGAGTTTTGATCCCTGTTATGCATTAGAATGGTAATATCATGAGACCCTGTGGCATCTTTGACTTCACTGCCTCTCAGGTCAGCCAAACTATGTTTGACTCTTTGCCACAAAAGCAGTAGCTTAATCACTGGTGATACTGTTCAGTGGGAAAATACGATGGGCAGGGCTGAAAACATTTTTTCAAGAATTCCCGCCCAGATATGTGCCTGGTACAGACTTTTCTGGCAGCCTGGGAGACACCACATTTGAAGGGCAGCTTGATTCGAACTTTATCATCAGCATTTATGGGAAAGAATGTAGTGCTCCTAAGAAATTAGAAAGGACGATGAGAAGGACAGTATATTTGACAGCTCACAGACTTCCAGCTCTTCAGAGCTAAGAACGCAGCATACGATCTACTGGGTGAGCTGGTACTGAAGTGGCTAACTAAATGCACAAGGGTCATGAAATGATTAACACCCTCTCTTCAACACCTTCCCAAGTAGGACCAGGACTCCCCAGGTAAGGGATCCAAGAAAGAAAGACAGCTGACTGTCTAGTTCAATCACATTTCATTCTAAATTCAGAGAATCAGAAATAATCCATGCATAGGAAACACCTCAGTCCTCCACTTAAGGGCTGGTTACATCCAGCAGAACTACTAGGCCTGCTGAAGGGGCCTAGTTCCTGCTCAGCCTCAGATGACAATTCTGCAAACACTCGCTTTAAGTTTTCGTTGTAGAAAATTAAAAAAAAATACCGAAGTATTAATATATAGACTAACAGACACTCATATATCCACTACCCAGCTCTGACAATCTACAAATAGCTGTTTGATTTCCCATTTGAAATGGGAAATGGATTTTGCTTTTGTTTCGGAGAAAGAGAAATAGGAGAAAGGAAACTACTCATTGGCCCTACCAGAGACTGGAGTTTCTTTACTGGCAACACAAATCACTGTATGTTGCCCTGTAAAATACTATGGACGGTGAAGTAAGTTCTTGAAAAGTGATACTCTTGGTATCGGCTCTGAAATCCCTGTGGTCATCACAACCATCAACTCATCCCAGCAGGAGATCCCACACACTAGGCCTGAAGAACAGCCACCTGGGTGGGATCCAGCCAGAGCTCAGGGCGGGTGGGCAGATCAAGCCTGACATCAACACTTCTCTCTCGCGCATCACGTGTCGCAGCCAAGCTGGCCTCACACCCGTTTGCATCTCTTGCATTTTTCTTATTTAGTCATCATGGGCGTGTCACATACATCTCGCAACCAAAAGTTCCCTCTCCCAACACCTTATCTTTAATTATAAAACAAACAAAATTTTTAATGGAAAATGGTACTCTGTCCTTAGGGTCCCTCTGATATTAAGAAATTAGCGGAGACAGTATTTATACCTGATGTAATTGGGGAAAAATTAGCAAATTATTTTTAATAGCTAAGCGTGATGTTAAAATAAAAATTTCTGCCTGTAGAAGCAGCTGAAAGAACAAAGCAGTGGCACCTGCACACTTGCGGGCGTGCCTTTAAAGCAGCACATGAAATACGACAACAGGCGTTAGCCTCGGAGCGCCTGGAGAAGCCCCACTTAAACCCGGGGCTGAACGGGGAGAGAACAAGCCACACTTTACAACCGATCTTGCAAGGTCCCCATGGCTGGCCCTGGAAGAGGGATGAGAGCTCCGTGCTCATCAGGAGGGTGAGCAGCCAACCTGAAGCTAATTGGTCCAGCTGGCCTCTAGACATCTGGGTCCACTCTGCATTCCGGTCTCAAAGTGTGCTTTCAAATAGAAGCATTCTATCTTTATGCTCTCTTCAGCTGACTGAGGTCCCCACGGCCATCAGCGTCCGAGGTTCTGGTTAAGAAACCCGATGTCAGGGTCTGCAGCCGGACTCAGTAAGAGGAGTCTGCTTGTGATTTGCTACTCTGGTCTTCCTAACTCATTCACTCATCATTTATTCACTGACAATTCTGAGTGCCTACTTACCTGACTCGTGCTGTTTAAGGGATTCAAAACAATATGGTAAATTCCTGGCTGACAGGGGATCACTGGCCAATAGGGGGTGTAGTAGTGCTCTGTGTGTCTCACAGGCCGTGGACCTTGCCGGGTCCAGAGCCTGGGCTCTGGGGACACAATGCTCTGCCACTTTCAAGTTGTGTGACCTTGGGGAAGTTACATGACCTCTGTACTCTGGTTTCTGGGATAGTAATTTGGGATGCAGTATTTGCAAAAGAGGGAAGTTGTAAGGAGCAAATGAGCTGATGCTCTTACAGCACTCAGGCCTGGCGCACAGTCAGTGTGCAAGACACATCAGCGACTGTCCTTAGGGCTGTAAGTAAGGTGATGCAAGCAGGGCTGGATGCTGAGGAAGACCTAATTGTGCTGCCTTCTCTTTTTTAGTTTTAAAGGAGGTAAGGACATAGATTCCATATGCACTTAAACTGCAAACTTCACATGCTATTCCATGCACTTCTATCTTAGCTCTTTACAAGAGCCAAAAAATAAAAATAATGTGACTGACGAACACGACGAGAAGGAAAGAAAAAGTAGCAGACCAAACATAAGGACAATCAGTTACAGACTTACAGGCCAGGATGGCTTATCTGTATACCTGAATTGGGTGTTGACAATAACTTGGTAAGACTTAATCACAAGAGTCCTTAAGTGCCCATTTAAAAGCACTTAGGTACTTGTGAATCGAGTTAGCTGTCAAGTAACAGCCCAGTCTTTAAGGGCCCCCAGGCTGATGTCCCCAGTGCTCCAGGAGTAACCGAGCACATTATGTTGTCACTTGGAAGGTATGTATCTTTAATAACAACAACAGCCACTACAAAGTCCTTCCTCCCTGCAGGTCCTAACACACCATATTTGGTAATGCAGTAATTTATTTAGAAAAAAAATCTAAAACCACAATCCTTGTGTGGGGTCCTTTCATATAATTTCAGGCTCTGACTATGTCCCTTGGGACTGTAGCTAATAGGGTGAAGCCCAAAATTTGTTATGCAGCTGTGTGCAGAGGGATTTATTGTGTGAACGGCCTGCATAGATACCGGTGTTTCTGCTTTTCTCTAAATAAAGCTGGATGATTGTTTATTATACATTAACCATGCTTTCATCTTATTTCATCCAATCCTTTTGCTATTCTGAAATCACCTGAAATCCTATTTAAATATTCTGCTGAGAAAAATATTTTCAAATAGCTCTACACTCTCTTGGATCCTACAAACTAAGTAATGCAATTCATTCATCTTGTATTATTTTGTAAGCTTGTTCTCCTTATTAATAACAACAAATAACTTTGTAGTATCATTCACCTTGTACCACTTTGTAAGTCTGTTCTTATTATTAATAATGAGTGGCCTTGTATAGGAGCACCATTATCTGAAGCTGTGCACTGCTCTTTGATCCCACACCGGAAGACTCTTTCTGTGCTCCTATTACATCTTAAAATAAGAGGGTCGCTGAAAAGCAAACACCATCTTATGTGAAACTCACTACTTAACCAAGTTAAAAACAAAAATAAGAAATACAAAATAAACTAGCTCTCTGAGAACCAGACCTTCATCTAAAAGCTTTGATGAAGGGCATGAAGGAGAGGCACACAAAGGAACTAGGACCAGAAGAGCCTCAGAGCTCGGAACAGAGATGCTGAGTTCTGGCGAGGAGGGGGGCACGGCCCAGACATGAGGCTTAAGAAGCAAATCCAGGATGTGTCCCAAAGGCCCCCTTCACGGAGGTCCCCAAGTGGGAGGAGGGGGCAGGTGAGAGGTCACATCAGAAACACCTGGGGTAGTTGTCACACTGCAAATGAGCTCCTCCCCTTAACCACACTCCTATCTCTCCCAACACTAACAAGGGAACTAAAAATTGGGGCAAGAGTGAACTGAGATGACATGCGGGAGCAGGGTCAGCAGACAAAAATGTAGCTGAACCCAACAGGCTGGGTTACCCCGGCTCAAGCCACAAAATGGCAACTGATCTTGGGAGCAAGTGATCTTAAACCTTTTTAAACTTTAGTGTCTACATCTCTAAAATGGACTAATCAGGCCTTCTGCACAGTGTTGTTGTAAGGATTCAACGAAATCAGGTTCATATATAAACCACTTAACCCACTTAATCTGAACGTGGACATTTTTTGTCTGCTGGCTTAAAATAAAACAGCCTAAATATTTTCTGTGAAGTTAACTGGGAGTTGTCCCTTATCCACCTTTGTGTCCAGTGGTGTTTGTGGATTCTGGGAGGTTCTTAATAATTTTTTGGAATCAACAGCTAACCAAAGCTGTCACTCTTTTCTCAAATAGTAGAAAATTAGATTACAAGTCTGCAGACACCAAGCTAGAAGTGATCAAAGTAGCATTCGCTACCTATGCAAATAACTACAGACTAAGAATGAATCAGTTAGTTTCACATACATTCATTTCTATTCACCACAATAAATATGCTAATGATGAAGAGGAGTGCAAAAGGGCTGCCTTCCCTCTATCTACTTCAGAAAGCAACCCCCCCCCCTTTTTTTTAAGTTGTCTTGGTCTTACTTTCCATTTGTGATTCAGTATTTGTGAAGTTAACGGGTCAGTGCTTACTGGATTACATTATTTCTGCTTTAAATTTTTCTTACGTTATCATGCACACATATGTACTTAAATATTTCAAGTTGACACCAGATTGCCTCTAATTCTTAGGGATAGATAGTCCCACCTTAATCTGTTTTGACAAGGCGCCCTTTCTTGTCAAGCCAAGTATACATCAGGCACACATATTTCTGTACGCTCCTTCTCCCAGGACTGAACCACTGCCTTTAGGGGATGGGAGGGGCACGTGCGTGAGGGAGTGGGTGATCTCCACAAAACTGGCTGGTCATCTGGAAGCTATAAAGATTTGAAGTGTGGCAGCTGTACTCTGAGTAGAGTAATGGTGAGGGAATTGGTGATGTCAATAGAACTGGAGTACTCGGGCTTAAATTTTTATATGATTTTAAAGGTCTTTAATAATGCTAACCCCTCAGACGTTAATGAAGCAAGTCAGGCAAAGTCTGAAGTCCTGAGTTTGTGAAAATTTAGGTAGAAGTAAGACTTCTTGATAGAGGACCAAGTCTACTGAATGAATTTCTGAAGAGAGCTGTCAATTCCTGAAGAGCTGTTTGTTTGTTTTTAAATTCTAGAAGGATTCATCTTCAACACAGGTTAATTTTTGACCCACTTTAGTTCACTTAACTACACAAATTGTGCTTCTTAATGATGAATACTCTCTATTGGATCAGTCGGTATACTTAACCCCTTTTCTTTAGTAATAGACATGGACAGAGGGAGGATGAAGACCGACATGCATGAGTGTGTAAAGGATCTTCCCAGGATGTGGGAAATGGACTGAAATAGGGGTTGAGACAGAAGACTGGTTCAGGATGCCGCGGGTTCCTTTCCATTAAGCAGGATGACAGGTCGAGAATGTAGGAACCAAGACATAAATAAAAGCCTGAGAAGCACTGCAAAGCCAGCGTCACCTTGAAATTAGAAGCAGGACAGATGCTCAGAGTGAGGACAGAAGGCAGTGAGAACTGCATCTGATGGCTCCAGGTTCCTTTTCTAGTGGCTTGGCCTCTTGGGCATATGGAAGCGTTACAGGTCGAACGTGCCAAGCTGGAGTCATGGGTCTTATTTCCAATTTTATTTCCCTGTACTGACCTCTGGAGGTTAATTACACTCGAAGTAAACTGAATTAAATATCTATATATCTATATATATCTCTTGTGAAGTATTCAGAAAAGCCTATCTGCAGTAGTAAAAGAAAGACCCCATGATTCTCACTGTAAATTTGCAACATTTCCCCCAAATGATAAATTTATCTGCAACTGGTAAGAGCATGAGGCAAACATTTTGCCTGAGGAAATAAAAAACAAACAAGGACGTAATGGTAGAGGCTTATCCCACACGAAACGTTCACCAGGGGCTCAGGAGAATCGACAAGGTCTACCTTCGCACACGGGGCAGCACTCCCCAGGCACTTTGACAGGGTTCATGCAGTTCTGCCCGCAGACCGTGGCGACGCAGTGGGGCTCCCCGTTGATGCACTGGCAGAACGTGCAGTCGTCTTCCCGCCACCGGTCTCCGTGGGCGCGGATCTGACCACTGGCGTAGCAGCCGGCAGGATTGTTAAAAGGATACACTGGATCTAAATTAAAACATGAGTTCACAGTAAAATCTAGGGCATTCTATATCGGTCTTGTCTCTGCCTATACCTAGAGATATTTCTCTTAGGTTCTAGTGATCAGCAGTTCTTTTCCAGCTGTGCGCAGCAGCAGCTCAGGGTTGCATGAGGTATCTGTCTCTTGGGGGACATGCAAAAGCTGCTGTCACACTGAATTTATGTCCACCTCCAAGCACACAGAACGGGGAATCTGCGGCATAAGAACCAAAGTGCGGGTGTTATCACTTTATAAAGTTGCACAATTCCGAGCACGAAGCTGGGGGTTGGTGATTAGAAAACTCAGCTCCACCTTAGGCTCTGACAATACCTTCCGAGTTGTTGATTTACATGTTTATCACACCTCAATTTCACTTCCCCCTCTAACGTGGAGTGATCCTGTTACTTCCGGGACAAACAGAACGCTTATCTCATGGTGCCTGGAGGTCCGCATGGACAACAGCGACAACAGACAGCTCTCGCTGTGGCCTTGTTCACGACAAGGCTGGCTGAGACATGCCATGGGGGTCACTGCTTGTGCCCTGGAGGGAAAACTGTAAGCCTGTATACTGTGTTTCTCCCTGTGAGCCGGGCAGCCAAGCGAGGATGAAAGACAAAAGTAGCCAAGGCTACTATAAAATAAAATGTTTTCTGAGGTTATCGACCAGGACATAAATGCTGCATACAAAGTCTCCAAATACCATGATAATGCGAGTGACTAGATAAATCACTCAATTTTCTCTTTTTTTCAGAAACAGATAAAATCTGGTCTGAACAAGCAAGTGCTGCTGTGAGAGGAGGGAAGTCCTCACAATTTTGAGTTTGGTCCTCTTTGTTCTAAAGAGGTAACAGGGTATTTTAAGAAAGACGCCAAAATTTAAAATCATGTAGCCACCACTTTAGAAAGGCAATCTGCCAGAGATGGAAGCAGCGAAGAGGCCTGAGTTAGATGAGACTTTGTAAATTTCTCTATAAAAAAGATTACAGGGCATACTTCATTTCTACTTTGAGCCTGGGTCTGAATGCCAGGAAGTGAGACATGACCAGATCCGTGCCTAAACCACCCATTATGACTACTACACAGCGGGTCACACGCACAGTTTTAAACCACTGACTGCCCCGTAGTTTCAGAGGCTATTACCCGCTGGGGATGGGTTGGGGACAAATCAATGGGGAAGGTTCAAAGTTTGAGGTGATTTTTAAAAACCCCAGACACACCTAAAACGTGAATCGCCTTTCTCAGAGGTTGGTCAAAATAATTTCTAACAGGGGAAAGGACTTCACTGCTATGAATTACTGCTCACTGGCAGGAATGTAGTTTGAAGTTTACTTCTTGGAGGGAAGGAGGGAAGGAGGGAAGGAGGGAACGTAGAAGAGGCTCCTGAGAGCCTTGGTTGGGTCTCCAGCCGGTGTCACCACCATGCCACAACATGGCCCCGCTCTCGCCATCACACATTCTCAAAGGAGGGGGAGCAGCAGGGTCCCAGTCCCACTCGGAGGGGCATGGGTAATGGGTCGAACACAGGGTGCGCTCCTGTCTGAGCTGCTGGCTGAAGCTGTCAGTGACGAGGGCTGTCCTGTCCTACTGGGCAACCCAAGGAGAGCAGGAGGTGAATTCTAGTGTCATGGTGAAGAGAATGTCCCCAGGATTTGCTACGGAACTGTTGGAACTGCAAGGGCAGAACAGAAAGCACTTGGGGGAAATCTCATGTTAACCTGTGGAGACAGGTGATGTGTTGTCTACACCCAGGACATAACTTCCCTTGGGGCAGTATTTTCACAGTCTACATGGCATTATTAGTCCTAGAAGAGAGACCACAATGTCATAAAAAAGGAACTCCTTCAATAACCCTCTCTTTTGGGGTGAGACTGAATTAGGTCATTTTTGACACTAAAGCTCTGAGCCATGAATATTCTTATTAATCTTTAATTAGCACAATTCTCACCTTCACACACTGGGCAGCACTCCCCTTCGGGCACATAGTACCTCTCACAGCTCAGCTCACCACACTGGGCGGTGAAGCAGATGGAAACGCCCCCTTGGCATTTACAGTACCGGCAGTTGTCCATTCGAAACAGATCTCCATCGTTATACTCCACATTGTTGATTACGCAGAATGGCTTTGTTTCTGAAAGAAGTTCAAACAAACGAGGCGCATTCAAAGTCATTTCTGAGCTGTGTCTGCGTCCTTTTACATTTTTTCAAACAGCCTCTAGAATATTCTGTCTTTTGGCAGGGGGTTATAATTCAATGGAAACTTACTAAGCTTGATATGACTTTTTGTAAAAAGCAATAAAGTGATGTAAAGTAAAACAAACAAAACGCGTTATCCTCTTTGCCCTGAGTAACAGAAATTCCCCTTAGTAAAATGTACGCTGACTTCTCCCCACTCCAAATAAAGGGAACGATTTGCCCGAGACACTCACATTACTAACGTGTGCTTCAAGGAGATTACACTCGTGTTGTTAAACCAGTCTCTACCTCAAATAAATGATCCTGTCTTCGCACTAGGTTTTGTTCTGCCTCGAACATTTATCTAGGCCTTTTTGGAGGCGATATTCTGCTTCTCCAGGGGTCTCACCTATACGCTTCCTTCTTTCCATATGGTTTAATAATTTGTCATTTTAATAGCATTTGGTCTTTAACAAAGCTCTTTCTATATGCATTACGTTATGTAATCCCAGTACAAAAGCCTGATGTATTCTTATGCCAAGGCTAGAAGTGAGGGGTCCTCGGTAATTTGCTAAAGTCAGAAACTGAGCAAATGACAGAAGCAAAAACAGTTCTTCGACTGAAACCTTGTGAACTTGCCACTGTGTTTTGAGGTTGCTAAAGGTTCGAAGTCCTGCCTTTAGAATTCTCATCATGCTACTCAATGATTTAAAGTTTTTTCTCTGCCCTGAAAAACTCTCCCTAAATTCATTCCTTATCTTTAATTTTGGTTGACTTAAGAGAACTCCCACTAGACTCCCACCAGACAAAGATATCACAAGAAAAAGAAAACTACAGATCAATATTTCTTGTGACTATAGATATAAAAATACTTAAAAAAAAAAAAAAAGACCAGGAGACTGACTTTGGCAACCTATAAAGATTAAACACCACGACCAAGTGGGATTCATTCCAAGAACGCAAAGTTGTTTTAATATCCAGACACCAATTATGAAATATGGCATGTCAACGGAACAAAGGACAAAAAACACACAATCAACTCAGTGACAGAAAAATCATTTAACAGAATCATATACCCTTTCATAACAAAAACATTTAATAAACTAGGAATAGAAGGGACCACACTCAACTCAGTAAACGGCATCTATGAAAAACTCACAGCTAACATCATACTTCGTGGTGAAAGGCATTCAATGCCTTCCCTATAAGATCAGGAATAAGATAATGACTGCCATTCTCGCCACTACAAATCAGTACTGTGTTGGAGGTTCCAGCTAAGGTAATTGGAGAAGAAAAGAAATAAAAAGTATCCAGATTGGAAAGGGAAGAGTAAAACTATCATTAGTTGCAAATGACATGATCTTGTGTGGGTGTGTGTACACACATAAAAATTCTAAGGAATCTACTAAAACGCTATCAAAACTAATTAACAAGTTTACAGAATTTCAGAGTAAAACTGTAACTCTAATAAATTATATATCTATACACTAGCAATGGACAATCTGAACATGATGTTAAGAAAATAATCCCATTCACAATAGCATCAAAAAGAATAAAATATTTAGTAATATATTTAGTAAATGAAATGCAAAACTTGTACTCTGAAAGCTATAAAACACTGTTTAAAGAAATGAAAGAAGGTCTTAATAAATGGGAAGACATCCCATGTTCATGAGTTGGAAGATAATACTGTTACGATGAAAATATTCCCAAAATTGATTTATATACTCAAAGCAATTCCTATCAAACCCTAGATAGTTCTTTTGTAGAAATTACAAGCCAATCCAAAAACTCATATGGAAATGCAAGGGAAGAGAACTGACAAAACAATCTTGAAAAGGAAAACAAAGTTGGAGGACTCAGGCTTTCCTGATTTCAAGACCTGCTGCACGGCCACAGTAATCAAGATAGTGTGGTGCTGGCAAAAGAACAGATATAAACATACAGCTCCACGGAATTCATTGAGAGGTTAGAAATAAACTCTTACATTTATACACTTTTGACAAGGGTTCCAAGGCAATTCATTAAGGGAAAAAATTGTCCTATCAACAAACAGTGCTGGGGCAACAGAAATCCACAAAGAAAAAAGATGAGAATAAACCACTATGTATTATATCACACAAAAAATTAACTCAAGATGAATCATAGAGTATGATTTCACTGTCATAGCTACAACTATAGAGGTCTTAGAAGAAAAGAGGAATAAATCTTTGTAACTTTGGATTTGGCAATGGTTTCTTAGATATGACACCAAAACCAGAAGCAACAAAAGAAAAAAAAGAGTTAAATTGGGTTTCATCAACTTCTGCCCTTCAAACACCACCACTGAGAAAGTACAAAGGTAACCCACAGAACAGGAGAATGTATTTGCAAATCACATAACTGAAAATGAGTTGTATCCTCTTAGAACTGTGAATATATGAAGTACTCTTATAACTCAACAACAACAACAAAAAAAACCCAAACTGAAAAAGGAACAAACTTCTGAACAGACGTTGTTCCAAACAGGATACAGAAATGGCCAATAAACACAAGATGCTTGATATTATTAGTTTTTAGGAAACACAAATCAAAATCACAGTAAGACACTACTTCATATACTTAGATGGCTACAATCAAAAAGCTATAGATAACAAATATTAAAGAGGCTGTGGAAAAATCGGCATGCTCATACACTGCTGGTAAGCGTGCAAAGGTGCAGCTGCTCTGGAGAACTGTTGGCAGTTCCTCAGGACATTAGATGTAGAGCTGCCACACAGTCCAGCAACTCTACTCCTAGGTATACTAGTATACGGCATTTTGTTTACCCATGCATCATATGGTGGATATCGACGCCTTTTTTTTTTTTTTTTGGTCTCTTGTGAATAATGCCGCTATGAACATTTGTATACAAGTTTTTATGTTGGTATATATTTTTATTTCTCTTGGGTATATGAGGTCTGTCCACAAGGTATCCAGCCATGTAATATGAGAAACAGACATGTTTATTGAAGAAGATACAAGATACAAGAAACACTGTACACAGGACAACAGACACCTCAGTCCCCTTCAAAGTAGGCACCTTGGGACCTCACACACAGTTCTCCTAATCGCCAATGGCTGCCCCATTGTATCTTCCTGAATCTCACCGATGGCCTGAAATCTCTTCCCTTTCAAAGGCGGTTTTAGTTTTGGGAAAAGCCGGAAGTCGCAGGGCACCAAATCTGGGCTGTAGGGGATGCTGAGTCACCTGGGTGATTCGAGGTTTTACCAAAAAACTCTGCACAAGACCTGATGCACAAGCAGGTGCGTTGTTGTGATGAAGCTGCCAATCACTAGTTGCCCATAGCTGCAGCCTTCTGAATCATCTGAATAGTTTCCATGGAGGAATGTTCAAGGTTAAGGCAAAATCTGATGCAGATTTGTTGCTCTACTTGCTCAGTCATTTTGAATGCGATGCCCACACAGCACACATGCTCACTCAGTGGTGCCTACTGCCCACACTAACTAGTCCAGTGAGGTTGTCATGGTTCATGCATGTGCATTCCAGTCCACTCTCTTTGGCTGCCAGGTTACATCAATGTGCAAACCGTTCTCATTATATTAACAATGGCTGGACTTTTTCTGGACAGATCTTGTATATCCATACAATCAAATATTTCTTGGCCATAAGGGGGAAAAATGCAGTTCTGACACATACAATTAACATGAATGAATCTTGAAGACATTAAGTGAAAGAAGCCAGTCACAAAGACTTACCTATTATAGAATTCTATTTATATGAAAGGCCCACAGTAAGCACATCTATGGAGACAGAGAGTAGGTTACTGGTTGCCTAGGCCTGGGGGTTCGGGGGGAAATAGGGAGAGAATGCTAACGAGTTCCAGAGTACTGGGGGAGGGCCGATAAAAGTCTTTTCAAATTGCTTGTGATGATTACACAACTCTGTGAACATATTTCAAAACACTGAATGGTACAACTCCACTTAAATGAATTGCATGGTATGTGTTTCAATAAATCTGGTATAATCAAAATACTCCCAGGCTGAAGAAGGTTCTCCTGAGCTAACACGCTCTGTTTAATAAGGTGCGGAAAACTGGATTTATGATACACACATTTTGCATGTACTCTTGTGTCCAACATTGTTTTATTATGTCACCTTGTATGTTTGAAATGGACTCACACTGCATTTTGAGTATACAGTGTCCAGCACAAACAACACCCCTTTTTTATTACAAAATCATAAGCATGTAATTCTGTAACATAACAGTATCACACTCAAGCACACCATATGACAGTTTAGGTGAAATGTTCAAATTAAAACTATAAATTATTACACATATTATTATCCTACCTACCACACTCAAGTAGGTGTTATTTCTGCCGGACCCTATATGTACATTTGTATAGTACTTAAGGACAGTGACTTTCTCATTTGATTTTAGAACAATCTCTATAGAGAAGACAGAACAGGTATTAATAACCATTTCTTCAATGAGGATAATGAAATTTTTAAAAATTGGAAGATTTGCCTAGAGTCATACAACAAGCTGTGTGTATGTTTTGGCACAGGTAGTAAATGTGTTTGAACCTGTTTTCCCGTGCTTGCTGGATGTAATGTTTCTCTTTTCAGAAAATTAATGGTATACGAAAAAGAATCATTCGTATACATTTAGCCATCCTAATCTGAGCTGAGATCAGAAGGACCTAGGCAGTTAGACCTCAAGTTCCAAAATACAGAAAACGCGGTGCTTTTACAAATCAAACCTGCAGGCTGGGGAGTGAGGCAAAACACTACACTCGCCACGCTGAGCATCTGTTCAAACTGAAGAAAAGTTTTTCACAAACTAATCAATATTAATTACTTAGTTACATTAATCAACCACATCCACCATCTGGGAGAAGCCACAAATCTTGGTGCATGACTTGAAGAAGCCAGGAGGGAAGACACTGGTTATGAATAAAGTGGTTCCAGATGAACTTGTTTTTATGGTAAGGTGTGCAGAAGCTTAAGCAGGAGGGGAGACAGGACTGATGTACAGTCTGGGCCAGTTAGGTTTACTAGTTAATGCCCAAAGAGCAAGGGAGTGGAACTGAGAGGGACAGACAGCCCCAAAATACATGGCCTAGAAAACAACAAGTGCTTGCGAGGATGTGGAGAAAAGGGAACCCTAGCGCACTGTTGGTGGGAATGCAGGCTGGTGCAGCCACTGTGGAAAGCAGTATGCAATGTCCTCAAAAAATTAAAAATGGAATTGTCTTTTGATCCAGTGATTCCACTGCTGGGATTATACCCCAAGAATCCTGAAACACCAATTCAAAGGAACCTGTGCACCCCAATGTTCACAGCAGCATTATTTGCAATAGCCAAGTGCTGGAAATAGCCTAAGTGTCCCTCCCTCAGTAAATGAGTGGATGAAAAAACTGCAGTACATTTACACAATGAAATACTACGCAGTAGAGAAAAGGCACTCCCACCTTTTGCGACAGCACGGATGGAACTGGAGAGTATTATGCTAAGTGAGATAAGCCAGGCGGCAAAAGACAAATACCATATGATCTCACCTACGAGAGGAACCTAATGAACAAAGCAAATGAACAAGCAAAACAGAACCAGAG
The DNA here is from genome assembly GCA_004026545.1 of Mormoops blainvillei. Lineage (NCBI taxonomy): Eukaryota > Metazoa > Chordata > Mammalia > Chiroptera > Mormoopidae > Mormoops > Mormoops blainvillei. Next base: position 141,363 of record PVJD01000974.1, read on the forward strand.
GCAGGGAAACAAGGAACAGACTGACAGTGACCACAGCGGTGGGGGGAGGGGAATAAGTGGGGACAGAAGGGGAAGGGTCTAGTCAAGGAACAGGTCTAAATGACCCACGGACATGGACAACGAGGTGGGGACTGGCTGTGGGAGTGGGGCGGGGAGGGACGGGCGGGGCAGGGGAGAGCAACGGTGGAACACTGGGACAGCTGTAACAGAACAACAATAAAAAGAAATCACACAACATAATGAAATTTTAGTTTGACATTGAGAGGAAATTTATAGAGGCTCTTCAGAAAAATGCATGATTAAAAGGCTGGCAGTGGTCTTCGAGGAACAGCCGCCAACCACTTCTTTACCTGTCGGCCATAGATGTGAATCTCAGAGCAGTGTGGGGATTACCACAGCCTCTATGGGAGGGCAACTTAGATGGCTGTGGAACAGGAAAAAATACTACAAAGAGGTAATTTACTACTTAACTTGTATTTTTCAATGCAGAGATGCATGAAAAGTGTCTCGTTAGTGCTTTTTTGTGTGTTCTGTGTCAGCCCAGTTAAATTTTACGTTTCTAAGTTCTGCAATCTTCTCTTCCCCCTTTAATCCAGGGACCCGGCAGAAGTAACGCCGTTGACTGTGGCTGGTACGGTAATAATATGGGTAGGATAATTTACAGTCTTCATTTGAACATTTCATGTAAAATGTCATATGGTGTGCTTGAGTGTGATACTGTTATGTTACAGAATTGCAGGCTTATGATTTTGTAATAAAAGATTTTTTTTTGGTAATAAAACTTGGGCGTTATTTGTGCCAGACCCTGTATCTTCCAGACCTCGTGGAAAAAAAAAAAGCCTGGCAGTGCCGACTGGTAATAACCTTGACTGCCTGCCACACTACACGGACAGACAGATGGTGACAGGCGCATAGTGTTAACGGAGGAAAAGACTAGAATGTAGAACTTTACATCAGGAGTGAAGAAATGTAAAGAGATATAGTTGCCTGTTCTCTTCAATCTCCCAGTAGAAAACAGCTAATATTTTGCCTCTGGCCTCATCTCACAGCGGGTGGTGAGCTGTACAGGACGCTGAGACGGTAGACATCACAAGCCAAAAGGGAGACAACTGTGTGACAGATGAGAGTTGTCTGGAAATTTCTCCGTAAGTCAACAGCAAACTGATATAAACACAAAGACAGGGTTCATGGATAAAAGCCTTAACTTTTCCTACGGGGAAAGGAAGCTGGTGTGTGACAGTGTGCCAAGCAGATACTATTTCGGGACAAGGAAAAGGGAACAATACTTACAAGGGACTGCAAAAGACTCTATGACTCTTTAAGCCAAATTAGCTTGATAAGGCCCCCAGAACAGGATGGGTGCTCAATCAGTGCATATGAAGGGGCATGTTTCTTTCCAAACGCCACATTCGCTCTATTGGTGTAGGCAGTCTGTCCCTAGGGACATTGCTGACCATTACTGCTATACAGACAATGGGTTCTCAATAAATATTTTTGCACTAATTCTCTTATTAACAGACTTCGGGTCTGAGTTTTCTAGGCCAAAATTTTACCTAAGGATCAAGCTGACTTGGGGTATGGCTCTCCGGGAATGGACCTGTTTTACATGTTGGTTTTTGAGGCTGGAACAGTCAGTTATTAGCAAAGACGCTCAAACCAAAATGTTCTCTTTTATTTAGATGTTTGTCATATACATTGAACAACTGATCATATCTAAGAAACCAAATATTTCACATTCTGTGCCTGAGACTTCAAACCCTGATGTCTCCAGGGATGACAGAGGTGGGCCGGGGCAAGACGACAGGGCGTACTGGTATAACACTGAGAACACAGGCCCATCTAAAAGGAAGGGCAGTCACTCAGCTCTGGCGGACAGGCGATAAAAGCTTTGTTTGTTTGTGGGCTGGAGCAGACACGGAGCTGTTTTTTGAAGGATGTCTGGGATTGTTCCACCGCTGCTATGAAGATCATCCTTCTAGGTGATGATTTTGATGACTTCGAAGTTTACATAAAAGGAGCCCAAGCATACCATCTGTCCCTTTGGTTTCTAAACAACAGGGCTCTTGTTCAGCCAACACCTCACGAGTCCTGCCATCGGCCCTCGTCAGGGAATGCGGTCACAAACTGTCACAATCTGGCTGGCAACCCGCCCAGCCTTCCACCAAAACACAACCAAAACAAACCAAACCGCAAAGGGAGGTAATGTTTATAGACAATGTTCTCTCCACCTATTCAGCCAAGCGAATGTTTTCGAAACTCAGGAGTTCCTGAATTCTCTGTGAACATTTTGTCATCTTCTGTTTTCCTTCAATATGCATTGTTAACAAAAAATAAAGTAAGCACATGGGTTATCTGGATGGCAGCTCAGGAACTGAGCGCTGCTGTGCAATCTCCGTTCCTGCACGTGGGGTTTGTTATGTTAACATTCCCCGCTGCCCTCTGAACTTTCTGTATCTATTCCTCCACGTTGCGGGACACTCGAAATCGAGAGGTAATGGATGCTACAGGCATCGAGGCTCCAGCCGTGTGTCGAAATGACCTCTGAGAACTGCTTTCACTGAGCTGCATTTTCATATTTGCTTCTGCAGTTTATTGAGAAGAGCAACCACGGGAAACAGGTTTCTGCATTGGTGGTATCAGGGCAGCAGAGGACACTATCTCCTGCACCTTCTTAAGTTTCCATAAGAGCACGGGGTTGCCCTGTCCAGTGAGTGGGCTTCTTTTCTCTAAAAATCAGAACAGGGAATCTGACCCTACCGCCCTTTCACTTTGGTGACCGGGAGGCTGGCAGCCTGCCAGCGGTTATGCAGACAGACGCCTATGGCCCGCATACCTGTGGGCACTTTCTTTTTCTCCTTCAACCTTTTATATGCTACTCTGTGGTTCTGATTCCCCTTTCTCATTAATATTTTAGCACTATGAAATTGTACCTGTTCTCACTGTAAAGCTGCCTCAAATCCTTTGTGGATAAGCAAGGCCTCTCTCTCTCTCTCTCTCTCTCTCTCTCTCTCTCTCTCTCTCACACAGTCTCACACACACACACGTACACACACACACAAAACCGCTGCTTTTCTAGGTGATGATAATGAATCTTTGATATGTAATATCCTTTGATGGTAACCTTATGACATAGTAAGACTTTCCCAGGGCACTAGGTGGCAAATAAACACCCCCACACTTGAGTGTGTGTGTGTGTGTATAGAGCAGACGTGTGTATCTGTGCATGTATATGTCAAAAGAAGTCAAATACAGACTTTGAGACAGAATGTCCTTAAACATTATTCTGCAGGAGTATGAAGCTGCATAGTACTGGAGTTCCTAATCTCATCTACAACTGAATGGCCAATAAAGTAATAGAGACCCTAACAGCAGGATGAGAAATAAGACAAAGGTCACTCAGCAAGTTTACGGTGGCAAGAAAGGGGCACCACTAGAAACGCTGTGACCGTGCTCTGTGGTCTCAACACTTCCTCACAGCAGATGGCAAGTGCTGTTTCTGCAGTCAGAGCTGCACAGACAGGGGCGGGCCCTGAAGAGTCGAAGCCACTGCGGCAGAGGTGTCACACTGGAGTGAGCAGTAAAGTCCTCATCCCGAGAAGAAAGGCATCACAGTTGGGTTTCCACAACCATGAAGCAAAGAGAGGAGGGCCCTCCTCGTCATCATCCAGAGGTGGTACTTCCAGGGGGTAAAGACTTAACCTTAAAGGGTGGGGCAGCAAAAGATGGAGGATCTCACCAAGTAGCCCCTCTGTGAGCTGGTATGAAAACAGCCACCTCCAGAAGGAGGTTCTAGAACAAGAGGCAGATCGCACGCCTGCAGGGTGAGGAGTACTGAAGGGATCATGTCTTGAGATGCTGTGAGCCCAGGGTAAGGAGTAAGCAGTAACGTCCCGAATGGTAGGAGTTAAATATTCACAGAAAATCACCTACAATAAACTAAACTGCAGTGGAACCCGAGTGAAAAGGTCCGCTGGGCCGTCTGCTGGGGTATAACAGACATCACTGCCGGTTGGCTGATGAGGTGGGTGTGGAGAAGCACTGAGCAGAGACTGATGGATGCGTGTGGAGCCTTTTCCACACGTGTGCTCGTATGTACAAGGTCTTTAAGTCAGGAAGCTCGCCTCACTTTCTCTACTCCCTGGAATGTCCAGAACATTGTTTCTGGATGTGAATAGGAGGTGGGAATACAAAATAATAAGACTATTTGCTCCTGAGGCACAAGTCCAAGTGCTTCACATATAAAACCTCACGTAACTTTCTGTAATTTACTCCACTTTACAGATGGGCACACTGAGGCCCAGGGAGGAAAAGAGATGCCCAAATTACACAACTGAGGTCGTTTGGTTCCTGTCAATGTTCTCTCTTAACCACAATGCCGTCCTGCAAACGTTTCTTCAAAGCAAAGCAAAACAAAACAAAACAAAAAACAACCTGCGGCCACTGGACTAAACATTATAGGAAACGATGAAACAGGACTCAACTGTCATAAAACCTTTCCTCTGGGGGAGGGGAGGTTTGAGGGGAGGACGGATAATCTTCTGAACTGACTTCTTATAGACAGTATATAGTACAGATGTTTCAGTATGTGCAATTCTGTTGTATTTGTCCAACGCCATCCTCATTTTCCTGGTGAATCTAGGTACTGACTAAGCAATCAATGCTCTACAATTACTAATGTCTCACTTGAGTTTCACACTTTGTTTTTCTTCTGGAAATTCTGAGGAGGGGCAGGTTTGAGGTCCTCCTTCCTTCTAGCACCCAAATTCAGTAAGTGCCCTGTCACCAAACACTATGCCCTCTCATGAAAGGTGAACGGGAGAGGTGGATTCTATTTGAAGGAATCTTGTGACTGGAGAACCCTATTTCTGGGCCACAAGGCTCAAACGGAAAGCAGGCCAAGGCTAGTGACCAAGCCCTGGACAGAAATGTTCTCTCTAGGCAGGAAAACGTTAACCTAGAGGAACGACGTCTTTTCTGTTTCAAACTGCAGTAGCTCCAATGTGGCGTTCTGTCCCTCCGCTGCCTCCTGACAGCAATGAGATGAGGGGAGGATGACAGGAGAAGTATGATCACAGATTCCACGATCTTTTTTTTTTTAAATCCTAAAATTGCTTTACTACTGAAACACAGCAGACTATGACAGCTACATGCAATCTGCTAGTATGTTTCCAAAATGCTCTTTCTGATGGATGGAATGATGATTCCCTCAGTTCTTTACTGCATGCTGGAATCTTAACCAAACCTCCTTTCTGCGTGAGTTTCATCAAGGCCCTGAGTTTATTTCCTGCTGTATATAAAAGGTAGAAATAGCTAGATTGAACCCTCCCTCCTCCTCCTGCACAAATGTGCACTCTCTGAGAACAAGAGAAACCCCACGTACCATTAACACATTCAAAGACATCACAGCACTTTCCAGGTGTCCCATCTCCACGAGAGACTATGCGGGGAATGGATCCCGCCTCACACACGGGGGGACCACATAAGCCAGTGCGACACTCGCATCTGAAACCAAAGAAAAGGGAAGGAAAACCCCATGAATAAACAACAACACAGAAGTCGGGAGACCACAAAGTGGCTGTGGCGAACTAACTCCACTATACGACACTGTCCTGTTTATCTGGTGTCACTGGGGAACGGGGAGGAGGTTCTAACATCATTTGCATTCCATGTAACTAAGGCTCATCTGCCTAATATACGCCCGGATTTTTAACTTTTACCATTTTGACAGAAGTACTTCCAAAATGCATCACCGCGTTTCTTCCTTAACTAGCGCAGCATTGAGCACACCATGTTCTTGATGACTCGGGGCCACTTTCATATGCATACATTATACATTCCATACATCAGGGAGGCCGGCACAGGCCGCCACAGCACAAGTGCCACCGAGTTCAATGGCCCCATGTTGCTGCTTTGCTGCTGACCTTTAGGTATTTTGCAGAGATTTTTCTGGCTCTTCTTTCGACTACTAAGTTGTTAGCTTTTCAGCCTTTTCTTTTCCTTTTGTGTGTGACTGTGTCTAGTAGTGCCCTCATCTTGATCCACACTAATTAATTCATAATGTGTCTCACAGAAGAATCAGGCTCTGAAGACTAAGGAGCTCTTTATAAATAAGGGGACTGAGCTTTTCTAAGTGGACTCTGTGGCATCTATTTGGAAGATAAAAGTCTTTCATTCTGGGATCTTCTAAGCTGCACGTGTGCATTTCTCAATACTGGCATGAATGAGGGGTTCCGTGAGCTTCAATCCTGCTGTGAAATTTGCCTGAACATAGAAAAAGAGGCAGGTACAAATCAGAGAGGAAAAAAACATGTGGTCCACTGGCTGACGCTGATCTGTCAGAATGAAACAGCAGGCAGGAACGGACAAGCTCAGGGCGGCAAGGTGTCAGGACGGGACCGTCCCTCGGGGAAGGAGCAGCAGCGGCCGACCCTGGGACTCCCCTGGGGACGGAGGTATGGTGGGAGGGTGGAGAGGAAGACTCAGGGAGTGGCCAGGTAGGCAGAAGTGAAAGGAAGACATCCTAAAAGGGGACGCCCTTATGGGAAGTATGTGGGTGTTTACAGACAGCGGGGCTCAAGGGCAAGAGAAGGTCACATTCCCAGCAGGGAAGAACTATGAACACATTCATTAATTCTGTTTTAGCCTTCCGTCTTCTGTGATTATTCTGTTTCTCTATCGTTCTTCGGATCTTTAATAAAATATTCCTGTAGTCCATGAGAGCCTCAGTCATCAGGCCCAGAGGTTTAATTACATTTCTAGTTAACTGAAGAACTAAAGGAAAGAAATGGAAGTTACAATTTGCACCAGAGATCATCAAAGCCACTGGAAAGGTGTGAATGACCTCCTCCCTCAGGGCCTGCCTTCTCAGGCCTCTTCCATGTGGGGTGACTGTTACACCGGATTCCTGGGAGAAGCAGGTGTTAGAGATAATTAAGGTTCTGTTGCAATGGTATTTCTGCCTAGGGTTTAAAATAAACGTTTGCCTGTTTTCTGTGAGTGGAGCTGGGATCTCTCGATTTATAATTCCTACCGGACAATCGTCTTCTAGGACTGAGTAAATATGAGCTGGGCTTTCAATCCCTAGTGAGGTTATCCTATAGTGTTTCATTTTGAGGTAGCCAGCCACTGTAGTATTAAGCACATAACCATAAAGTGTGATATTACAGTAGCAATATACTGTTTACACTTACTGCAACTGACACTAAGGATTGAGAGGCCACGTCCTGGTCCCAATATCTGGAGGTGATTACGATGAAAGATTCTTACAAGAATAGCTGGGATTCACATTCTTATCTACTGATGTATTACAATCATTCTAATTAAAACACCAAACAGCATACAATCTACAAAAAAATATGTCTTCATATGTTGTCCTTCAACTCTTCAGCGACCTTGACTGAATATGCATGTGGCTTTATGTGCCTGATTCACTGCTAGGCTGTCAGAGATCACACCAACCTGAAAACCATACCTGAGTCACTCTAAGTCTTCTTTACCCCCTTTAATATTTGATCTATGTCCCAGCATTCATATGTCTTGTTTTCCTATAGACCCACACAGATTGTCTCCAGCATGTTGCAAAAGACCTGACACTGTACACAGCTGTCTGTAAACCCACTTAGAAAAGAGAAACCCTTTATGCCGAAGTTTCACGTCAGCACTAGAATGACTGAATATTAAAGATCCAAGGACTTGGATGCTCTGGTATTGGGCTGGTTGCCCTCCTCCCTGCACCTCTCCCCTTCTCTGCATCCCCCTTGGCAAGCCCTCCCTACCTGGTGCCATCATCTGACTTGTCACATCTCGCCTTGACCCTGAGGTTAGCAGATGTTAAAGACCATGAGCACCTTCGCACAGAAAGAATTTATGAAGGAACCAGGAAAGATGAAAATCTGGATTCACGGCAGCTATATATCAAGCAACTACTCACGGGGGCTGAAACTTTACGTAAGAGCCATTTTTTTGGCAGGCTGAAAACAGTCAAATAGCAATTTCATGTAGTTCAACATAATGCAGCTGACATGAGTTATCTTTTGACAGGTATTCCTACACTCACTCTGCCAGGTAACAAATGGGGGACACCACCATGATCCTCATTTGCCAAGGAAATTATAAATGTCCACGAACTAGGTGAGTCCAATGTCGTTTTCTGAAGTCTTTAATAAAATTACGCTCCCCTTTTACAGATGACAATGGGGGAGGCACAGAGCTTCCTCAACTGGCCTGAAATGAACTAAGACTTCCTGTGCTGTATTCTCCGCTGAAGGAGACTAGATCTTCTCCTATGGAGTCAGGAAGAGGATATGATGAATTACAGGACGGAAGCGTGCAAACTATGCCTTCTCCTCACCACCTTTTCTGTTTTTATTCTTTTTTTTTGTCATGCCCCCCCCCCACCGCCGCCCCTTCTTTCTCCCACCTTTTACCCCAATGCCCAAATAATGAGCAAGTAAGGGAATGGAGAAAATGTGGATTAGGGGGAGGGGAAGCAGACTAACATGAGAAAGTGAGGGATACTGATGAAACTGATGCCACACCTGACCCCCCACGTCTGAAACCCTCCCTCCCTCAGTGTCAAGACTCTAACTTGGTCTCCACTCACCGAAATTTCTGCTTCCTAACTATGCCACATCCATCCTACAGCTCGGTTCCTCTACTTCGTAGTCAAAAATCTTCCATCACGCCTCACTTGATGGATCAGTTTCTCAGCCTCACATCCCACCCTCTCAGGTCGGCAAACCGACTCTCGCAATGCTTCTCTCCATGTCCCTCGTGCTGCAGGCAGCCTTCCAGTCTCCGAACGAGCCCTGGCTGCGCTGTCTTTGCACTGCGCTCCCTAGTCCCTCCTGCACACTCCTCCTCCAGCCCACATCTCCAGCTGTCTGTCTAGGTACCATCTGTCTTTCTGGGCCGGCCTCAAATAACACTATAGTTTTTTAAGGCTCTTGTCTCGTTGCTTTTTGGTGACTTGAGTGCTCCTCTTTCCACAAGCGCTCTTTGGATCTATCATGTATATTCATGAAATAAATACTGTTTAAATGAAACAGAACTGGAGATGACTAGAAGAGGGACAACATTAACTAAATAAAAGAAAGTGAGAAGGAAAGCAGTGAGATTTTGATACTGTGAACGCAAAAAAGAGAAGCACTTAAGGCAAAGCTATTATATTTGCATGATAACTTGAAACAGAAGTGTCGAGGGCTTTAAAATGTAAGAAAAAAACAAAAAAAAAACAGCTTTATTGAGATGAAACTCACACAGCATAAAATTCGCCGTTTCTAAGTGTGTAATTCAGTGGTTTTTATATTCACAGGGTTGTGCAACCATCACCGCTACCTAATTTTAGAAGATTTTCATCACCTCATGAAGAAACCCTGTACTCTCTTTACCCCCTCCCCAGTCCCTGCAACCACTAATCCACGTTCTGTCCCTATGAATTTGCTGCTTCTGGACTGTTCATGTAAACAGAATCATATAATAGATAGGCTAAAGGCTTTTTAACTTGAAACAAGAAACAACCTGTATTTGCAATTTGCAGAAAAACCAAGCCTTTAGTTTTAACCTCAGTATTAAAATCAATTAAGGGAGCATATTAATAAATAGTTTTCATATTGTAATCACTAATCGCAGCTGCAGCCAGGTGGGTTGGTTAAGCTGTCTTTTCTTCTCCAGAAGAGGTCACGGATTCAGCTCAGTGGGTGTCCGAGTGCCCAAGAACAATGATGAACAGCGCTCAGAAATCGTCTAAGCCCCTAGAGGGCACTCCCTTCCTTAGGAGGCCCATGCCGGCTCATTCTGCCTGGGGAGAAGCAGTGCAATCGTGGACTACACAGACAGTCCCAGGCAGGCCAGGGGCTCTGGCACAGCTTACAAGGTGCTTCAAGTCTGGCCTCTCCTTATCTTCCAGCTTCCAGATTCCACCGGTCCCTCCTTAGGCCCCGCAGCTGCGCAACAGCGGCAATCTGCCATTCACTCAATCTGCCCACCCCGGCCCCTTATCGTTCTGTGCCACGGCTCAGATGTCCACCCGCTTCGAAGCCCTGCCTCTCTTTGGCCCCTGGTGAATTCTGCACAGCTTCAGACCATCCACTCTACATGGCCTTCTCTGATCAAAAAGCAACCAGGCTTCGTTTTCCTTCCTCTGACCTCCAATAGCACTCAGGGGTACCGAACTCTTGGAGAGTACCTGCTCATCCTACAAAATCAAAATCCTACTTTTTCTCCTGTGAATTCCCCTTGTGTAAGGGGACATGCCTTATTTGTCTGGTAAATGACAATAATGAACGACAAAAGCATCTGAACAATAATCTGGAATAAACCTTTTTCTCACGGCTAATACACCAGAGGTTAGACCGTGCACTGTTTTTTATAGTTTCTATTTTTATAAATTTTAGCCCAAGAGCTCACAGGTGCAGTGCTTTTCAAAATTAGTGTGAGGAGGGCAAGACTATGGAACATGTCTGGAATGCAGATTCCAGGGCGCTAACCACAAAGACTGTTGTTCTGCAAGTGTGGGTCAGGGTTCCGAAAGCTGCCCGGACAATATAAGCAGCTCTCCTCCGGGAGATCTCCCTGAAGGGAGCCTGGGACCCACTTTCTGAGAAACTCGCTTCTCGCGGTGCAGGCTCTTGGCCACCATCGTTGAATTTGTACTTTCCACTGGAAAAAGCCAAGGTCAACGAGTTTTAACATTATAACGAGAATGATGGTTATTAGCACTTGCTCTCCATCATTTACAAAGACTCGTTACTGTGAAACACGTGCAGTGAAGAAGAGAACAACTTTATTTACGATCGCCCACCAGAAAATGTGTAACCACTAGCAAGCCACTTAAACTCTGGGATGCTCAGTTTTCTCAGCCATAAAATGAGATGGTTGGACCATAATGAGCTTGCTCCTAACCATAAAATCCCACAATTCTATTAGTGCCAACCCCATTCCCATCACTGCCACTGTCTGATTCAGGCTCATCCCTCCCTCCCTACTGCTTGCACTCCATCCCTGGAGCACACCCCAGGCCTCACACTGCATGCCAGCCCCACCCCCCTCACGCTCTCTCCCGTCACCAGGCACCTCAACCTTCAGACCCAGCTTAAGCTGGGCCTTCTCCCTGAAGCTTTCTTGGTTTTTCTTTCTTTTTTTGAGGGGGGGAGAGAGAGTATATACTTACACATCTACTACTCTTTTTTCTTTCCTACTAATGAAGACTGAGCCATGCAGAAGAAGAAACAATATGCCCAACTGGTGTTTCCACATCACTAGACTTGTCTTCACAACCAAGTTACGGCTTCATTACTAAGTGGAAGAATCAATATTTGTTTCGCCAGAATGACTGGAGAAACAGTAGAGGATGCTGAACCATAGGGAGCTGCTGGAAGAGGCTGTGGGACACAGGAGCCCTGTCTGCCACTCCCGTGCCCCTGGGCAAAGCATGAAGTGCCCCTGGAATGTGCCCCCGTGGTGGGCGCCATGCGGTGCTGAGGATAAATGTTATTCCAACATTCCCCTATAATAAACTCCTTCTGCAGAGGAGGAAATCCGGGAGCAGCAGGCTTCTCCTGTTCTCCACGCGGATCCTCATCCCTGTGCACATCCCGGAGGACAAACAACTCCGCGGGGCCCGCTGCAGACGATGGCTTCCAACACTGGATTGGCTCCACATTCAAAGTGAGTGCGTGAGCCCTCCAAAAGGGGAGCGCCACTGTCTATAAATCAAAAACCACTCTCACAGGTAGGAGGGAAGTCTCCTTTTAGTCAGGAAACAAGGGCAAACGAGGAATTAAGAGGGTAAAGTGCTTGTACTACTAGGACTCCACAGTGCAGTGATGAAGTAACTGTCAGGAATGAAAATTACAATGACACATAAAACATTCCTATTCTATAAAAAGTAGCTTCAACTTTAATTAAATCTGATGTACTATCTTTCTACTCATTAACTTGCTTAACTCTTTCCAGATATGTGTAAGTTTTAAAAAGAGGCTGCCAATAAAACATCCAAAAAGAAATAGGTTTCCCACCCAAGAGTCAAGCTACCCTTTTGGAAAACCGCACTCCTCCCCAAGGAAGTTGGTGAGTTTTCTTATGCCTCCTCAGGAGAGACTGACTCCTCTCTAAGTCACAAACCCTCCTTCCTATTTTCTTAAGCTAATTCCCATATGATCTCTTGCGTTTCGCCCACCCAGGCTGGGGAACATTCTTGTATGATCTCCTCGCGTTTCGCCCACCCAGGCGGGGGAATGTGTGTGTCAGCACAGCAAGCACGGGGCGTGCTCTGAGGATGTCCCTTTCTCCCAGCAGCCAGAGTTCCCCTTCACAGTAGCTGTCACCTGTCCAATCAGAAATGACACATTCTTCACTTTCCCTTCTGAGACAACCACGAAGTCACTCTGCACTTTCTTGGTGGTGGTTATTGTATTTTTCTTCAGGGTGGGGGGGAAATTGGGGGATGTGCTCCAATACAGGGAAGGTAAAACCTGAGGGCTATTAGGTAAAGTGTTCCTTTGTATTTCCTGGTAATGACAACCAAGTCCACTGGAAGCCCTTAATAAAGAAGTCATCAGAGTTCTCCTCTTCCTAGCCGATGATTACAGCTCCCTCCTCCAGGCTGGCATGTGGCTCAGGAAACTTACATTAAGGTGCTAAGTTAAAAGCAAAAGTGGTATAAGGTATAGGAACAGAGAAGTTGTAAGCTCACATGGTTTCTATACACTTTAGAAAATTATCTTCTAGAACCATGCCCCAGGGTAAGTAGGTGTGGTGACCTGAAGGCGGTGGCACCGCACACACGTTACTAACGCCATGTGACCAGCGAGGAAAAAGAGCCAGAGAAGTTCCAGTGGGACTCAGTAACCCTGGCGGCAGAAGAACCAGCGGCCCAGGAACACCGCTGCAGAGAGTCTCTGGGGCCCAGGGCCCGGCTGGAAACGTGACACCCAGGATCTGGCAGGCTTCCGGAACCGCACTTGATTTGGCCCAACAATCTGCTAACAACCAAGTCCCAGGCGTGAAAGGCTCTCAGCCTTTACTTCCTGAGGTCGTGGTGGGCCAGCTGGCCTCGGAGAGTGAAGCGGGGGCGGGAGTGAGAGGCGCATGGAACCCGTCTGGAAAAGGAGGGAAGAGGGGAAAAGGGCAGGTTGCACTCTGGGAAAAGGGGGGACTGGGTTTGCATGTGTAAGTTTTAATACAGCAACGTAAGGTATTCTCACTTCAGAGTGAGAACTGTCAACTGCATGAGAAGTGCATGCTTTGGAACTTGGAATCAGCTCGTTTGTGAACAGGTAATTATTTCCCACCTATTTCCTCAGAGTGTACATGTAGCAGGGCACTAAGCTGGGTGGTGGCGGGGCTACACAGGGTCCTGGCCCTCGGTTTAGGGATGTGTCGACTATATAATCACACATGAGCGCACAGAGGGACATGGACAGTTGTATCCCTTCCCAGGGGCCGGGGAAGAACAAACGCCAATGACAGCAGGACTGCCTTCTACCTGAAAACCTGAGCAAAGTGGCACTGCCAGGGCTGTGAACCTCCTCCAGGGCCCATGTGGGGCTGAGCTGCGGCTGCCACAGCTGCCCTTAAGCATGCGTCTACTTGGATCCACAAGGGCTGTCAGTTCCCAGGCTCCTCATCCTTGTCGTCAGCGCAAAGTGCAAGATCCTCTGGTCTCCCGGCCTCGAGGGAATGTGCCTCCCCAGAGTCCTGCCCGACTTCCCAGGGACTCATCCTTCCGCGCCATCTTCCCTGCCCTCCCAACCTTTCCCCACTGCAGACAAACTCTCTCAACCCCTGAACATCACCACAAGGGGAGCCGCTCACATCTCTTCTACTGCCTACCTGGTTCACCTGAAAATTCTGTTTTCTTACGCCTGCCTCCAGGGAGATGGCAAATTGCCCCACACTTACTTATTCATCTGGGCTGGAACGGAGCTCAACGTCTCCAGGTGGCCCTCTGGCTAGCCCCCCATCACTGCTGTCCTCTCTCATGCGAGCCCTCCTTCTCTGTGGCTGAGTCTCCTACCCATTTCCTAAGGGTGTAGGGTTTTCGAGAACTCACTCTGATGTCATTCTTCGGCTGAATTCTGGCCACTGCACCGTATGTAAAATGGGATCATTAGCGCGCCCATATGTCATAGGACTGCTATGTAGATTAAACCGAGATGTGAAAAGCACCTAGGATAGTGCCTGGAACACAGAGGCATTCCACACCTGTTAGCTGTTTCATGTAATTAGAAGTTGGAAGGCTTCGGTGTCTGTGGACGAAGCATTTTCATCACTCTGACCTCACCTGACCTGTTAGAGTCTGGTGATCCTGGCTGCCCCCTACCCGCACCCCCACTTTAGCTACTGACCCTTATGGCCACGACTCTAACATCTCTCCAGTCGAGCATCCTACTTGCTGATCACAATGGTTCATCCAGTTCTCTCAGGCCTATGCTGCCCCCACACAGACTCTGCACACTCACTGGGACATCTGCTGCCCAGATCCTCCCCTTTCTCCTCGGCATGGGCTTGACCTGACTGCACCTCCTCAAGGACACAGCCCCAGACCCTGGGGGGTACCTGAACCGCCATCTTCATGATGCCATTAAACTTCCTGCCTGTTTAGCCTCCATTCATATCTGGTCCCTTGACCGCAACCCCAAGTATATTAAACCCAGAGATGCAAACCTGAATGTCTTCAGGAGTTGGGCAGGAATCCTGAAAGAATACAGAGATCCTATGGACCACGCAAGAGGATCTCTGCCCTCTGACGGGGCTGCACTGCTCCTTCCGTGTAGAAAACGGGTGGGCGCTGCTCCCAAACCTTCCAAATTGCTCAAGGGAAGCCTCTCAGTTTTTAAGGGGTGATGACTAATTTAAAGGTGCCCTCCGCCCAAAAAAAAGGGCAAAAAGAAAACATGTTTCAGGGGTCAAATTCAGCCCCAAGGCTGCCCAGTGCGAACTGGGATTCAAACCACCTGCCACCTCCAGTGCTGCCGAGGGCTGCTGGGGGAAGCGCGCGCCCAGCGGCAGCTGTCCTACCGCTTCGCCACTGATGTCCCTCCTGTGGCTAACATGCCTCCACTCACCTCCAAGGATCACTTCCTTCCAGCGTGCTTTTTCTGACCAGAGGCGTGAGGATACAGAGCTGATGCTGTGTGTACATGTGTGCAGGGAACCGACAGTGGGTGTCTAGCCAGTGCGGGGGAGTGGAGGGAAGGATGTCCTAGGAGGAGGGAAAAACCTACTCAAGAGTACAGAAGCAAGAAAGAACACAGGAGTGTTTAGGTTGGAGCAAAGGGTTGAGCCCACCAGAAGCACGTTATGTGTTGGAATGGGGTTTGGGGGATACTGTAGGGGAACTTGTGGGAGATGTGGCCAGAGAGATAGGCTGGGCTAGGTACTAAGGGGTCTTGCATATCACGCCAAGAAGCACCATTAATTGAAAGCAACGGGAAAGTAATAAAACATTTAAACAAGGAATGTAGTCTTGCAAGGGGGAGGTTATCTGAGGAGAAAACAAGAATTGTCATGAATTCTATTCTTCTTGAATCATAAAGATAGGTGGGATCAGTGCTAATGTTTTAAGTTGCAAAACATATTAAAAGTTTAAAAAGCAATGACCACAGTGGCCTAGAATGCCCTTTCCTCCTCCTCTATCTGCTCTGCTCTGACTCACGCTGAAGCACTCGGCTCAAAAGTCAGATCTGACCGTTTTCCAAGTCGAATTGCTATCTCTTTGCTCTGTGAGCTTACTTTTCTTCTTTGCACACTTCTCCTTCTCAAGCGTGTAGCAGTTTAAATGGTGATTTATTCGTGTTTGCCTTCCCTTTAGACTGTCAGCTCACTGACACAGGTGACTACATCTTATTCCCACCAGGTAGCATAATACCTGACACATGATAAAAACACTCAAATATTCATTCCCTGAACAGACTCAAAGCGCGATGGGATAGTGATGTTATTAGCACATGCCACAGATTAACTATCATAAATGTAATTAAAAACAATTATTGAGTATATTTACCTGGGCTAGGAACTGATGAAGGAAAGAGATGTAAGGTGCATCCTTGCTCTCAAAAAGTACACAATCTGATGTCTGAGGAAGTGTCATAACAGCCTTCAAGAACTCATGACCTAGCTATGGAAATTAAAGTACTTGATCATATTATCACCAGGGTCATGAGATACCACTTCTTTCCTTTTCAAACAAAGGCAAAGTCAGGAAGAGATCGTTTAAAATGCATCTGCCTGCGTGATACACTCACAACACACTGAGTGTGACATCCAACAGAAACTAGTTGCCTCTCCCTCCAGGGTTTCAGTTATGCAGTTTAATGTCTACTGGGCAATTATAACCCCAAACCCTCTGCAAACTGTGTCTACACAATGAGGAGCCCTGTCACTTTCAGCCAATGCAAAGGTGCAAATGAAGAGTAAAATCCATTCTATGACATTTGGGGTTGCTTTTGGCATTTCCAGAAGAGGATGCATTTTAACATTTTAGATTTGCTTATTAGCGATGTAAATAACTTCCCCATCCAGTTTGCAGAACCGTCTGGAGCTGTTCTGGTTGCCTGTGTCACGAGGACGGCAACATCAATGAGGGTGGGGCAGGAAGCCCCCAGAGGTTCATGTTCTCCGTGTGGCGGAGTCTGCCTTCCAAATGTGTTGCGAGTTTAATGGAATTCGGCTGAGTTACTGTCTTTCATGGAGAGTCAGAGGGCCATGCATTCAGTCTCTGGGGATGGCCAGGCCCACTCAGGCCAAACTGTAAGCCGCTGAAAGCCATGATGAGGGCCCTGAGCTTTGTTTCAGGACTGAGTCACATAAAATAAGACTACATGCCGGTCAAATTCATGGTGAAACACAAAAGGCACAAGGCACGTGTGCAGGACGTGCAGGGTTTCCACATATGAAGTGCATTATTGACAAATTAACGTCTCTACCAGAGAGATAGTTCACCTCTAGTGGGCAAGGGCTCTACTTCTAGGAAAGCATATTTTCTTCAATCTGGGGATACGTCCAATAATAACATGGAATTCCTACAACTATTTTGTTTTAAAAACATCAGAGTTTAATATAGACTCTGGCTTTTTTAGTTATGAGTTGACATGCTCTTTTGGGCCAAAAATTACTGTGACAGAGGGCAACAGAAGGGATGTTCTTTTCTTAGTTGAGAAAAGAGGGCTTCAAATACATTTCCACATTTTTTCTGTGTGTGTTTAAAAACAGAGAGAATGCTACCATGATAACATGTCAAGAGTCAGAAATGTTTTAAATCTGTGCTATGCTAATGCATATTTTACATACTGTATAATTTAATTTTACTTATTCTCTTAAAAGCAGTTGGATAAATTATCCAAATTAAAGGAAACGACCAAAAAGCGAATGGCATTTGAGAAATTTGTGTATTAACCAACTAATTTTTTTTTTTTAAAAAGAAAAAACTATTATTGAATGTTATCTTCTGTGAGACAATGCCTTGGGAACAAATGGACATGATAATTAATTAAAACGTTCTTAATATGATACTATCCTTTTCAAAATGCACATTTAGGGACAATCTCCACCGGCTATTCAAATAGGTATTATACAAGCAATTTAATAACCTAGCACAATGTTAAAAGCACATTGGTCTACAATAAATATTACTTAATGACCTAAAGAGCTTAACACTGTCTCAAAGAACTGCGGAGTGCTTCCTGTGCGATGAGAAAAGAAAACAAAACAAAACAAAACAAAAGCTTGTCCATTCTAAGCCACCCTTTGGAAGTTTCAGGCTTTGACATATGTATCTGATTGGGCCAAAGTGCTTGTGTTCCTGACCCTTGTGTAATCTTCCACCCCCTGCCCCTCAACACCCTCCTAAAGGCTTCAACCAGAAGAATGATGGGCTGAGTGAGGCTCTGGTGATAAGAGTTGACTGAGGAGCTCTGGAAAACTCAACTGCCCAAGTGTAAGTGCATTAGCAAACAGAAAGTTAAAGGACTCTTGACACTGCCCCTCCAGGACTATTACTCAGAAGCAAATGGATTACTCAGACGTTATTAGAGCAGAGGAATAAGAAAGTCTACAGAGTTCTCAGTAAGATGGGAACCATATGATTCTAAGATTTGAAAATATAGGTGAATAGGGAGGGATATGAAAAATTATCATCAGTTTATTCTGAGTGTGTGTGCGTTTTTTAAAGGTCCTCGATATCTTACTTTGGACTTAAAGTATTATTACTTTATAGCTGGCATTATTACTTTATAGCTTCTCCTTACACTCAGTTATTATTATTTGGCACAAAGCCACTCTATTAATTATTTTCTTGGCCGATTAGCCTGTTTGTGTGTTCCCTTCTTATCACCTTCCAAAGGTCTGCAACTTTTTTCAACTGGCCAAGGGGATATCTGTAAGGTGCTGAGTTCCTTCAAGCCTGGCCAACTTATCCATCACCATACCCCAAGCCAAGCCCAGTGGTCTCTGTCTCCGTGAGTCTTTGCCGTTTAACTGCGCATTTTCAGATCTGTGCCTTGTTTTCATTCACTGTAGCTCTGAGGTTAGACTAATTCTGATTTAACTCAAGCTTCTGAAAAAAAGAGACAACCTGCCAAAGATTCCATTCTGCTGGTCTCATCCAGTATTGAGTCAATTTCAGGCTGTGAATTCTGGAACCCCTGAAAGCTCCTTTTCTAAATATCTACATCTAATCACAGGAAACAGTGTGCTAGCAATTTGCTAAGATTCTCTTATTATAATACAGTATCGTGCTAATATGATGAATTTTCTTGAGAGCACAAAGAAGCCAGGACTGAGGAATGGAAACTAAGCATCCTAGATTTTCAACCTGAAGCAGCAACGTATGTATATGTGAGAGTGAACGTAACTTCCGACCTTCGCTCTCATCATGGCCCGTAAACCTGACATATCTCAGATACAACGGGGTTGCATCCTTCCTTTCACCTTATTTCACTTCCTGGGTATGAGCTGGAGATTGTCTTCTAAGGACAAGGTCTTACAGAAGATAAATAAAACTGAGGCTCAGACAAAAACATGGAACTTCATTCAGTGGATTGCTTTTTAGTTGAAGAGACACAGAAAGAGATGATCCAATCGAAGTTAGGAACAAAGAATTGAAAACTCTTCCATGAATATAATTCTCTGGGTGTCTATGTGTTTGTATATAAGTTAGTGTGATATACGCAAAAATGCAGTAAGAATATATACGGAGGAGCTGGATAAGGAGGAGTCAGAGGGAAGGGAGACAAAGACAGAGCCTCAGGGGAAGTACAGTACCAGCGGCTGGAATAAACAAGTACGAACATGGGTCAGGGAGACCTAAGCACTGCATGCAGCTCACACCAACGACAGTGCAAGCTACGAGGATGCTACTCACATCACCCTCCCTGAACACACTCACCACGGCAGGCTGACGGGCAGGGTAGCCACGTCCTCTTTGAAAGCAATTTCCTAAGAGTATAGCTTTATCTCGTGGATTCAGCCTTTGGCCAGATACTTTCTGTACTTGCTACATAAGGCACTATCTATTTATAGATGTAGAAAAAAAATGTAACTAGCAATACTCAACTAGCCATTGACTAACAGGCAATCTATTTTATTGGATTATCACCCAGATTTCACAATTCAATCTGTGCTGATGACCCTGGTTTAAATTATTAGTCTAATAGCTTGTGTATTTCACTTTGCCTTTCCTAAGGTTTATTTTTGGGAAAATCGGGGGGAAAAAAAAACCCAATTACAGTTCTTCCATGACTTTCTTTGGAGTTTCTCCCCTTTCTCCCCATATGCAAACCATGTATGTCCCCCATTATCTTCTGAGACCCGGGAATTTTCTAAAATTTTCCTTCACCTTTGTTTCCCAGGAGTCTCCTGTCACCAATAGCTCGGGTTCCTTTCCCTCAAAAGGGTTTGAGAAAGTCAAAGAATTTAAAGGTAGAAGTTACTGTGCTTTTGTGAACATCAAACCCCTCCTCTCCACCTTCTCTCTAAGAAAACAGGCCCGGATGAAGTGAGAGGCATGTCCAAATTCGTGCCGAAATGGGCCTGGGTCCATGCACGCTTTCTCTGCGTGGTACCAGGTGAGGTGGGGAGGAGTGTTCTTTAGCTGCTGAACCGTTTACCCAGGTGCACGTCACTCACAGACTGCAATAACAAAAGCCAGTGCAGGACATGGAGTGTTGGGCCTTCTACATGGTCAGGCCAGGAAGGGGTTCAGTATGACGGGACAGGGCTGCCTGGTGTGTTCTGTACAAACAGCACAGCCTGGCTCTGCCACTCACCAGCCAGGACTCCCCAGCTCATGAGGCTCCACCTCTGAAAGGAGAGTGCCACAGGGCCTTGCCTCCCTGGGGAGAGGTGGGGGCGTATGCGTGCGTAAGGGGCTCGGCTACGCTTCCAGTGCAAAGTCACGTATCAGTCAACATTTTAGCTAGCATGTAATAGGAACTCTTTAAATATTTTGGAGTAAGAAAAAAGGTTTAACAATGTTTCTGCATCTTGATTTAAAAACAAAACAGTATTTTTGCATAGTGTCTCAGAAAGCAAGAGATATAAATGTTCCAGATATAGGTTCAAAAAGTTTAAAATGTTTCTATATCTTGATTTAAAAATAAAATACTATTTTTGCATAGTGTCCCAGAAAGCAAGAGATATAAATGCTCCAGATATAGGTTCTCAAAAGGGAATCGGACCTATTAGTCAGAGAGCTGGAGCCAGGAGGGCGCTTGGGAACCCAGCGTGCTTACTGTGCACAACCCGACAGAAACCCTATTTTAAGCTCTGAACACTATAAACAGTGACTTATTTCCACCACAAAACAATCACATTGGATTGTTCTCAGTAACTTTTAAGAAATGTGTATTTATAGACAGAAATTGGTAACAGAACATTTCAGAACAAAAAGTTAGGGACAAATCTCATTAAAATAAATTTAGAATGGGTGACTGTCAGTAACATATTACATTCATTCATCTTCTTAATAAAAATATAAAAATAGTTACATAACAAATCAAAATGCATGGGGTATTGAAAAACTCATTTGACTTAGAGTGAAAGTGAATAATGTAGAGAAGCATTACTGTCTAGATTTTTAACTAGTTAACGTCTGCCCTGGAAACCTGTATCTAAAAAGATGGGTGAAAAATTACAGAGGTAATATTCTATAAAACTGGGCACAGACACTGGAGAGGACAAAGAGTGAGTAGCGTACAGGGGAACACTGGGACCTAAGGAGCTATGTCCTTGAGAAACAGCCCAGCTGGGCTGAGGTCTGGGCGGGGCCGACAAAGGGGAACATGGACGCCCAGATGTACAGCCCGGGTTGGACTGACCCTCTACCACATCTGGTGGGTCCGTTTCTGCCAGACAACCATTATCTAATCAACCATTACCGAGAAGAATTTCTATGCAACATCTTTACAAGGTTTTTCTGCGTGTTTGTTTTTAAAACTGACCGAGTTTCACCAAGCACATCTCTTGGCATTCCCTGTCGGGTGATGAGGGAACACGTAGTTTAACTAGGTAGTCACAACATTCCTTAAGGAGATGAGTTAAAAATAGTGGCTGGCTAAATGAACTTTAAAGCTGAGGTTGTGTTCCGAGGCTCCTGAATTGTGTGTTTGCTCCCAGGTGAAAGGCAGCTGCTGAAGGGAAAGGAACTTAACAGCCAGGTGGCCTGCGTTACACCTGTGGCCCAGGACCCCACAGCTGGAAGGACACTCAGCTCTGGAAAGGGTCAAGTAGCTGTGGCCCTCCACCAACTTTCTACAAGCAGAAAACGAAGGCTAACAAGTACCTCTATGAGTAAATGTATGTTATGGTGAATTTAAAAGTGGGCACGAGTTCTTTGCAGGGTTTCCCACCAAGAGATGGAATCTCCAGTCCTGCTCTTTAAGTCAGGGCTTTGCTGGTGACTTGCTGTGACCAACGGAATGTGGTGGAAGTGATGTTATGAATTCCAAGTCTTGGTCTCTTAAGCCTTTGCAGTATACTTCCTTTCTCAATTCTTCCATCAGGTAAAGAAGCCCGAGGTGAGGCCCTTCCAGCCATCCCAGTTGAGTTCCCAGACACATGAGTGACATCACCTGAGCCCATCCAGTCCCAGATGACCTACCAGCTGACTACAGAAGAAGCACCCACTTAACATGCAGTCCTGAGAAATAATAAATCATTGTTGTTTTAAGCTACTACACTTGGGGGTGGCTTGTTATACAGCAATGAGTAACTGAAACATATGTATGTTGTGTTAATATGTACTATAACATATATAAATATGTTGATGAGATCTAAATTCATATTCATTTTTTTTATGCTTAAAAACAGCAAAACATTATTATTAAAAAAAAACTGCAGTGGACAGCACAGGCCTTTGAATCACAGAACCTGGATTCATGACTTGGACCTGCTCTGTCCCTCGCGGCAGAGAACATTTATGATTTTGCACAAGCCACTTATTCTCTCAACCTAGTTCTCATACCCATAAATTCCTCACAGAGTCCGATGATAATGAGAACAAAAGCGAAGGCTTTGTAAAAAGCAAGGCACGTTCCACCGTTAAGTTGTCACTGGTACTGCTACCCACAGGTTACTGAGAGACGTTTTTGTTTTTCCGTCTCAGCAAAGACGACATTTGGATCCAGGCATCTACCACACCTGTCTGTGCTGCACATTTCCTTTTGCATGCAGGCATTTGTGAGCACACATGCTCACAGCACAAAAGGCCTTCTTCCGAAGACTGTCAAGTGTCTTGAGCCCCAGGGACAGTTTCCTTTTACTTTTTGTCATCATGCAGTGCTGAGGCCCAGTGTGAGGCCCAGGGCCACTCGATCCTTTTTACCATCCCCTGAAAGGTGTGGGGAGGTGCCACAGAGCTCCCACCACAGTCCAGTGCCAAGAGAAGAGAAAAGGGTGGAAAGAACTGGCAGAGTGCCTGGAAACATAAGCCAAGCCGAGGGAAGGGAGAATGAAAAACGATTAAAACGTTAATTATATCACACGTAAGAACGATGTCCAAACAGGATGAAGTTTAGGAGGAAACAGCAAAGAGGGAAAATGCAGGATGGGCCATTACAGAAAAGCAGAGGTGCGGCAAAGAAAGAAAGCGTAATCTGTCCTTGGAAAGGGCAGGGGGCAGTGGGTAAAGCAGCACTTTGTTAGGGGTAGAAAGGAGACAGATGTCCAGGCCTGAAAAGAACATCGAGAGGTCAGTGTCTGTCACTTGTAAGAGTTCAATTCATGGTTCATGAATGAATGAATGGCGGAGTGAATGGCTGAACTGAAAACAGACAACTCCGAAGAAAATCCACAAACTGAGCAATGACTCACCCAGATATAGGGCAGTCAGAGGCCTGAATGGGTGAAACAGTCTCACTGGGAATGGCAATTCCATTCGGGTGGGAGTGAAGGAGAAAGAAGCTTATTCTTCAAGATAAGGGGGAGAAGGTCCACAGACTCCTTCTGTAGTCTAGAGAAGGCACAATAAATCCTTATAAAAAAAGGTGACTCTCTACTGCTGAAGTTTCCAATTATTTCACCTTACTGTGTCCTTGCTACACAGGGCTGCCCCCCACTGAATTCTCCACATAATCGATTCTGATCTCAGATGGCTCTTTAGTTCTTAACGTTCCAATCATGCTGGTAAAGGTCAAATAACGTAACAGGGTTTTACGTGTTCTAAAATGCCTTTCTTTATACCTAAATATCACACAAGGTTTTCAAGAGCAAACACTGAACTGGTTCACACATAGGAACCAAGTTATGTCGGGTTTTTTTTTTTTTTTCTCTTAAAATACTACCACCATTACTACATATTAGGATCTCTTCTTTTTATTTCCACTTTCACATGATGTTTGAGTTTTATTCTCTTGTCAAAGTATGACTTGTCTACCATCCTCCTTAGTGAGTGGGGACCTACATAATATGCTGAACGACGTTATGCCATAATCTCAACATGTCCTGTGCTTACCAATTCGTTATTTATTGTATACACAGAGAAGGAGGAGGAAGACAGTTCTTGACCTCCAGAAATAGACTTTCATTGGTGAGACAAGACTTAATGCGTGTAACACAAAGAACAATGTATGGAAGTATATGATTAACTGGCAGCACGAAAAGGTCTATTTTGGGAGTTCCTAGGGAGTGGGATGGGGGTTGGCTGATGCATGAAGGCCTTTGTGAATAAAGTGGAATTTAATTGAAGTCCTGTAGGATGAACAACATTAGAAAAGGTGGAAGGAACAGATAAAGGTATCCCATGCTTTGAGAAGTAAGCTCGGTGTTTGGAATGGAGGGTTTATGAAGTACTGAAACTGGGCCATAGAAAAGGGGATTGGGGAAAAAACTGCAAGGTTTTAAAGTGAGATAACGCAGGAAGGTAATTTTTGTCTTTGTCAACATATAAGTCATTATGGCTAAGAGTGGGCTCATTTGTTCATTCATCAATATTCACTGAATGAATATTCATTCATTAATAAAGGTAGGTTGACATGCTGCATCAAGTCCTATTCTAGGTACTAGAAGCTACGAAATATTCTCTTGAGAATCACACAGAGTAGGAAAAAGCTGACAAAAAACACACAATGATTTTAGGTATTATTAAAAGTGCTATGATAAAGAGATGCATGGGAATTAAATTAAAAAGGAGGAGGAGGGACACCTAAATCACCCTTAGGGGCTGAAGACTAAAAACATTTCACAGAAAAGGAAATGCAGTCCTGGAGGAGGAGGAGCAGCTGTCTTGCAGAGCATGAGAGAGCACGGGGAGGGCCCTGTCAGGTGGGAATGCAGGAGGTGTGTGGGGAGGGGGAAGGGATGAGCAGGGGTCACCGACTATCTCAAATATAGGAAATTAAAGAGCTGTGAGAACTTATCCCTTTCCTGCAAATAATTTACAGTGGGATTTTAAGTGACTTCCTTCTCCATGTTTTAACTGACCGTTCCTTAGTTCTGAATGCAAAGTCAAAGTTACATCAATATAATAATAACCAACCTAAGGTTTATGTTTACAAGGCTCACAGAAGCTTGGAAGGCATCTAGCTGAACCTCCTTTCCAACATAAAGTTTCTTCTAAGCATTCCTGGCAGGTGGCCATCCAGACGGGAAGAAATCACTCCAGCTCCAGGGAGCTCGGTCTATCTCAGGAGGCAGCCCAAGTCATTATAGTACATCACTGGTTGTGAGAAAGTTTTTTTCCACCACTGACATTAAATGCGTCTTCCTGTAGCTTCTGCCCATTGTGCCCCGCCCCGGTGTGCCTCCTACATGCAGATGGTACTATATCACAGTTATAACAGTGCATTGAGAATTGGTCCCTCCTCCTCACTAAATTAATTAACTGGCTTAGTTTTGATTAATTAGGTTCTCTAATATAATGTACCGCTTTCCTTTTCATAAAGACCTCGAAGGGATATCCGCTGCTTTTAATAATGCTCCCTTGTCTTCCTTTACTGATTAGTAATGCCTTATGTTTGCACAATAATTCGCCCCTTTCCAAGCATCTTCACGTAAATCCCCGTGTCGTAATATCATAAGAAGGTGCTGCACCACTGTTACGGCTATTTATCTTCACAGAAATCTTTGTATGTTTTATGACACAGTACAAAAAATAGGGCAAGTCATGCAAAATATAACTGAGAAATGTTAGGGTTTCTGACAGGATAAAGGTTAGATGTTAAAGAACTAATGCATTTTAAGAAAAGAAAGAAGAAGAAAAAATTATCAGAATACTCTTTGGAATTCTAGTCCAATTAGGGACAAATAACTGGTACTTACCTTAACTAAAGACCACTGAGGGTCCACCTATATAATCACAACTACTCATACAACAAATATAGAAGCTCAGTGCCTGGCACTGAGGGGGACAGAGTGAAATAAGACACTGTTTTAACTCTGATTATTAAATGTGGAGCAAATGTTGAGAGATACAAGATGACTCCGTCAAAATGACATCTTAGTGGCCTGGGGAAGATGGAGGAGAGGTCATGGCAAGAAAGCGGGAGCAAGGGTATCTGAGAGGGAGAAAGGGGACGTAAGGCCCATGTTTCCAAGAAGGGTCTTCCAAAAGCCAAGCGCGAGGGCCAGCCCTGCCTGCACGCTCGGGAGTGAGTCTGGTCCTATGGGTTTCGTGGATGTCCTGTGGCTACAACTAGAATGCCAGCAACTTTTTTCCCTATCAAGCCAAAGGCATGTTTGTTACTCCAGAAAGCATTATAAAAACTTAGACTCCTCTTTGCCTGGACAAGTAACAGGCCTGAGTAGATGGGAGATTTGCAAACGTGAAGGATCCCTGGGGAGCGATTCTATGATGCATGCAGGGTTCCCTCCTATTGGACATGATGACTAAGCTCTTGGAAGATTCACCTCAGAGGATCAAACGGCATGCCCACTAGATGGACACCTTGCTACCTCCCTGGCTACATACTGAGGGGCATTTTTGCCTAGACAGTTTCCAGACTGCAAAACTGCACGGCACCCCAGCACGAAGAATCCGTAAGGAGTAGTGACTTCACCTGATAACGCCTGGAACCATACATGGAAACAGCAAGTCACAGTAACCGTTCCGCGATTTCTCCGCAGAAACAGGAGAAGATCAGGTTTCCCTAACTGCTGGGGAAAATAAACTGCGTGGCTGACACTGTGCCCTCCAGGATGCTGACACCCAAGGCAGAGGAGGAAGCTTGGTAAACCCAGGACAAACCAACCTTGTGGGCAGAGTGCAGCAACCATCCGCTGTGAGTCTGACTTGGGTTTCGTGGCTGTCCAGGGGGCACACAGCCTGCTGGACGGACGGGCACTCCACCGTGCTGCAGTCCACGCTGAACACTGAAAGGGGCAGACAGAGGCACCATTTACTATGACATTTATTAGCATTTTGAGTCCCCAAACGCAACAGTGGCTCTTGACAAATTTCTGCAGTGTCCTTGCTTCCCAGAACCCTGACCTTTTTTTTTTTTTTAATTTCACTCAATGTTAGAGAACTGTACTTTGTGCCAAGTCTTCTGTGCCAGAAAAGCAGAGGACAAGGCATTTTAAGAGTTAAGATGAAGACAGAAAGAATGCTAAACCAGGGGTGGTTATAGGGATGGGTGGTGACCAGCGGCCAGGGGCATTTCTACCAATTCAGTTCAAGAGATGGAAAACGGACTGTCTGGCTTGAAGTATTTATCTAGCAGTTAAAAAAGAAAATCTGACCAATGGTTAGAAACCGGTAAAGAGGAAATCACTATAGTCTAGACCTGTTCACAGACCACACTAGATATACTGCCAGAAGAAAAAGGATGTTAGAAATAATTTAAAGCAAGAAACAGCTGGGACACGACAGTGAATCACATGCGGCAAAGAGGCAGCGTAAGATGCCAAAGATGGCTTAGCACGTGGCATCAAAGCCACCAGCAAGGTGGGCGATGGGGACCAGGCGGGAGGAAAGACTGGGGCTGAGTATTTCATCACCAACGTCAGGAATCTGGATGCACGTATGTACCTAACAATAACGTTCTGTTTTATGCATAATGGTTATTTTAAATACAATAATTTAAAGTAACAGCTAAATCTGCAAATGAGGGCTATGAGCTTTTCCTGGGGGAATGAAACAGCAGGTACCATAAATTTTAACCCCGCCTCCCCCATTAAGCTACTTTCAGGGAGGAGAAAAAAGAAGAGAAAAAGACAAGGTCCCTCTCTGAAGGCACTTCCGAACCAGTGCATTATTTCTCTGGTTGTCTGACTAGAAGGCCAGACGTCAGGCTGACTTTAGCCCAAAGTGGTGGGCACGCAGTGTACTGATGAGAATGCCCATCTCTTCACGCGGAAGGAGAGACTGGGGTTGGGCGGGGGACCTGCGACCCTCCAATGCAAAGGGATGCGACTGCTGAGACAAGGCTCGTGCATACCTGGTTTGCACTCATAGAGGTCACAACACTCTCCCGGCTTCCCTGAGGCCTTTGACACTAGGATGTTCAGGTATCCTGGCTGGCAGACTTTGCGTAGACAGCCCGCAGGGTCACACACGCAGCGGCTGGGCAAGGGGCAGCACTCCCCGGGGGGAGCGTAGCCCTCGATGAGGACCGAATCTTCAGGACAGCGTGGAGAGAACTGGACTTCACAGCGGGCCTTGGAGCAATCTGGCTTCTCTTCTAAATGGGAGAGAAAAAGTTTAGCACATGCCCAGGAGCTGTGGGGCACTTTCATCAAAAGCACAAGCAGTCCTAATGGTCTATTTACTAAACCAAAGAGGGCAGGAGAGAAGGGAATCTGGTGAAAGCCCTCATGCTCAGCTTAGCCAACCATGGAAGTCTCTCCTGAGATCTCATGACGCCAGAAAGTGAGGTCGAAGTGGCCTTCGTCTCCATCTTCCCTCTCACTCATGTTAACAATCAATGACCAATGCACCGACCTGAATGAAGAAAGGCAAGCGGGCGATGCCGACACGAGCTGGAGAAGCTGGAAACTGGACTTGACCACTGACTGAATGGGAGATCTTTGGATTTAAAAGGAGATTTCAGGACTGTTCTTTGAAAAGAGTACACTCTTAAAATACCGTAATAGACCCACAAATAAAGCATGGTACTTCAGGGACTGGAGACAAGGTACATAATAATGATCAAAGAAGAGTTCAACTATCCCAGATCTGAACTGTGAGGAGATGAATTTGGTAAGATTCTATGACTCTGTGATGTGGGATCTCATTCGGTATGGGGGACAATGAGCCGGATTCCCATGTAATCTCCCTAAACGACATCCTGTATGTTCCTGTCTCTAGCAGAGATCCAGCAAATGTACCTCCTTCTCTTTTCTCTAGTATCTACCTGATCTTGATCTACTGCTGCACCTCAATTTTAGAGATGAAAACAAATCAAGCGAAGCCCTAGCTTCTGGAGCCCACCGTCCATACCTCAAGAGGAACTTACACCCTCACTGGGTAAAAATGGTACCATGAAGTACTGGGGTACATTATCAAAAGCTCTGTTTTTCCTAATGTAAAACCCACGCAGAATTGCAAAGCAGGGTTAGACCCAGTGTGTACAGTGTTCTCGATGAAAAAATTTTAGTTTATTTTGTAGATAAAGAACCTGAAGCCCAAGAGTTCAAGTGATGTGCCAAAGGTCAATGGTAAAACTAAAGCAAGAATCCAGGCTTCCTCCTTTTCAGTTTGCCTAGCGCTTTTTATTACAAAGGTAGATCTATTTCCAAAACAAGTGTTCCTCTGGGTGTTTTCTACCTTAATTGTTGGATCCTTCATTTTACTGTCCATCCTCCTTGCCTACCTACTTCTTGTCTAATCAAAACATAATATAGGAAAGTCTTCACATTCACAGTTCTCGCAAATTCATTCAAAAATATTTATTGAGCACCTGCTGTTCCAGCAGCTTGGGATACAGTATGAAGAGAAGACACCTAGATCCCTGACCTCAAAAAGCTGACAATGCAGTGGTGGGTGACAGAAAATAAACAATAAACAGCAGAAATAAGCACACTATGTAGACAGTAGAGAGTGATTAAGCACTATGGAAAAACAACAGAACAGAGCAAGGGGGAATGAGAAGGCATGAAAGAGGGGGTAGTTACAATTTGGTGAGAATAGGCATCATTGGAAAGCTGATTTTCTGAACAAGAGCTTGAAGGAGTGAGAGGTGGGTCGTGGAAGATGGCTGGGAGCAGAGCACCCCGCAGAGGGAGAGCACGCCCATGTGTGTCCCGGGACCAGCAAGGGGGCCAGTGTGGTGAGTGCTCTGAGAGCAGTAGAGAGGAATTCCACTTGTGGATACGCTGCCAGCAGAGGCAAAACACAGCAAAAAGCCGAGCAGGAGAAAGCAAACCTTGCCTGTATGGGGACTGGCTGAGATGGAGTTTGTACACTGCACTCGGTAGATGGCTATCTGGTTAACACAAACACATGGTCTCATCATGAACAGGAGCTCTGTGATTTTTAACTGCAAATAGCATTAATTCCTACTCTTGTTAATGGGCTGTAATTAACTTACTCTGAATCACTTTTTATCACATTCTTATTATGCAAAATATTTGGCAAGTATAGTCACTTTTCAAACATGTGCATCAATAAAACATGTTTTCATTAATACCCAACATATTTGCTCTTCCTATTTATTTTGCTGTTTGTGTTCCTTTTAACGATCCCAACACTGTCACCTATTGACGTGTGTTCTGCCGTTAGTGCCTTCAGAGATTTGTTTAGTTCTTAAGAACTGCCTTAGTAATACACTGTTACAAAGCCACATTGGAAAAAGATTTAAGAATGTTAAAAATGAAAATTGAATCTTATTAAATGCTTCTGCAACTTTTCTCAAAATGATCATATCGGTTTTCCTTTTAATTCCTAATATACTCAACTAGTAGGTTTTAAACCATCCTTGTCTTCTTAAAATAAGCCTGTTTCGAAAGATCCAGTTGGACTTGACTTTCTAAAATTCAAAAAACTTTAAATATATAAGCTTGAGTGATATTACCCTGCAGCTCTCTCCTTTGTGTGTGGTGACCTCACCCAATCTTATTTTCAGAGTTACACTGACTTTTTCAATGAGCTGTTTCACACCCCACCTCTTTCTCTGCTGTATAACAGTTTAAATGCAGGAATTATCTATTCTCTGATGTTTTCACACAATTTGCGAAACTATCTCAACTTAATATTCTTTTTAAAAGGAGGAAGGGATGGGTTTCTTATTTGGTTATGAGATTATTCAGGTGTTCTGCCTCTTTCAGAATCAACTGTACTAATATATTTTAGTACGAAGTTCTATTGAATTCATCCAGATTTTCAAATTCATTTCAGGCTTTACTGACGAAGTTTTGTTTTGTTTTTTGTTTTTTGGCAGTTCATGGATTCTTTTGAGTTTTTGAATTTCTTCCTTCTTTGTCTATTTTATTGTTTTTTCGCTAGTGTTTAATGCTGTTTGCTTCTGTTTTATTTTCTTAGAAATGCTAATGATTTTAATTATGATTTTAATACTTTAGCCAAATATTGCTTTGGTTACATTCTAATTTTTGGTATGCATTACTCTCAGTACAACTCATTTCTAGATAATCTGTAATTTAACTTTGGTTTCCTCTTTCTTTAGTAAAGACCTTCCAGAAGAATGTTGTTGAATTTCCGTATAGCTAGATTTTTTGTGGTTTTCCTTTTGATTTTTAATTTATAGTTTTATTGTCTCGTTGCCAGAGAACGTAGGCTATACAATTTTCTACTTCTGTGAATTTTTTTGAGTTTTTTAATGTGTTTCGTTTTTTGAAAGAGGTTTGTGTGGTCTATGGTCAACTTTAAAACACACAGATATCTGAAAAGAACATGTTCTCTGTTTTTTGGATACAAACTTATACAAACCTATCAAATCAAGCTTTTTATGACATTCAGATCACCTATATCTTACATTTTTAATCTAGTTTCCACAAAGAATCTATAGAAATATCCCAATATGAACCCGTAACTTCTCCTTGTATTTCGAAGTTTTTACTTGCAATTTTCAAAGCTATGTTGTTAATTTCATGACAGGCAGGCACAAAATTCAAGCCTGTTACAATGACTTGGCAAATTGTAAAATAATACTTTAAAAGAATTTAGATTTCTAAGATCTATATTGTTATTTTCATTTTGTAATTGTTAACTTTCTTAGCATCATTCTTCTGTTCTTTCAACCCTCTATTCACCTTTCAATAGATTATCCAGAGCACTTACTCCCCAGCATCCTTACCTTCCCCCAACCCGTCAGCAGCCTGTCACTCAAGCCCAACTATGGTTACCATAGCACCAGAAATTGTTTTTCTGATACCCTCTTTCTCAGCTTGTTTCTAAGTCAGTCTTGCAGTAGATTTCATTTAGTCACCTATGTCTCTATTTCATCTCTTGCAGGCAAAACCGAGAATACTACAGCTATACCATGTATCTGCCATCATTCAGAAGGCTTTCCTGACATCACCTCTGAAATTTTAATTTTATCCATTTGAAAAGAAGCCCCTCCTGACTCTTTCCCTATGGTGTCTAACAAATCTATGTATAATACTTAAGTTAATTAACAAGCTTTTTAGTCTGGTTGCCCTGGCAACAACACTTTGCAACTGGAATCTTTTAATAATAAAATCAACAAAATCTGCCCCAGATATACCAAGACTAAAGTGACAGTATCACTTGCAACAGAGGTAATTAAGGGAATATAAGCTGGTTTCATCATTTTAATAATCTTCCTATAAGAGGTTATCCCTCAAAATATTTACAGGGTCATCCACTATTAATTACAGTAATAATGGAGAGTTTGTATCAATCCTAGTCACTTTAACCAGTGTGACTACATGTTGGCCAGTTGTAGACCTCCAGGTCCATATGTCAACAGGGAAAGTACAATCATGACCTATGTAACAAATGCATTCAAGAGTATTCTGTTTAAACATGGGTTTAAATACAACTGAAGTCAAATGAAAAATTACTAGACGGGAAGAGAAAAAGAGAAGAGAAAAACTGTATTTCTAGATTCTTACTATAGGTACTTAATTTTTATAGAATCCTACGTATCTGCCACGAAGCCTTCGTCCTCTTTCAAAATCTCTAAAAATAACAACTTATATGCTGCACACTTATTAATGGAAAACAGGCAGCATAAACGGACTGGTAAGATTCAGAGAGACAACTCCACAGTTGATGCTGCCGAGAACTCACTCCTTTCCTGAAATCCATCCGTACTCTCACACACGCACATGCACGCAGGTAGCCAGGATCATTGTGAGACAACAGGTATTTCAAGGGACTCCGATTTGATTAAACGCAATACCACAGAATTTAGCTGGCAGAGCACAGACTAAAGAGGGGAAGAGTCTGTGATCACTGTTTTCTCCACACCTCACTCTGGTTATCTCCCTCCTTTATCATTTCATTCCTTTATAATCTGCATTCCCCAAATAGCTATGGCATCAGCTCTGGGTATCACAGGGGCCACCAGGTGTCCCTGAGAGGCAAATCTGCTCACAGCGCCATCTGAGGTGCAATCTGTGAAGTGCTCTGCAATCCTGAATGAATCCTTATTCATTCAATAAGTATTTACTGAATTGACTTCCATGTGCTGGGGGTTCCAGGCCCAGGGCTTAGAGCAGGAAATGAAATGAAGTCCTTGCTTTCCTGGATTTACAATTCCAGAGGAGTCAGACAATAAACAAAGAGCTACACAGCACAATGCCAGGTGGTGATAAATGCTGTGAACCAGAACCAGCGATGGGGTTGGACTGCACTGGCCAGGTGGGTGAGGGCAGGGCTCTCTGATGACTACACCAGAGCAGGGTCCTGAATAAAAGGAGAAGGCATGCAAACAGCAGGGTGAGAGTTTCCCAGGTGCAGGGAACAGCAAGAATGAAGATGTTAAGGCAGTCCTGGCCAGTGTGGCTCAGTTAGCTGGAGTGTCATTCCATAACCGAAGGGCTGTGGGTTCGATTCCTGGTTAGGGCACATGCCTGGGTTGCAGGTTTGTTCACCGGTCCTCCTGTATGTACCCGACCCCTAGTATGGGTACATACAGGAGGCAACCAATCGATGCTCTCTCTCGCACTGGTGTGTCTCTCACCCCCTTCCTCACTCTTTTTCCAAAAGTAATGAAAAAATGTCCTTGGGTGAGGATTAAAACAAAAAGGTGTTATGGCAAGAATGAGCCTACTTTCCAAGTACAAAAATATACCTTGTGACTAGACTATTAAGGAGAAATCTAAACTAGTATAATCCGCCAGTAAAAATACCAAAAAACACAAGAAAAGTATTTTGATGGATTATCTCTCACTAAGGACACAATTCTCACGATCATGTTAGAGAAAGAAGCGACAGCAATCTCTATTAACTGGGCACCTTCTATGTGTGAAGTATCATGCCTCTACTCACTGTCACACCCTTTGCACTCCCATGTGAAGAAGAGATGACATCTACTTGGTGGATGAGGAGACAGTCACGGAAAAGCTAAGAAACGTGGCTAGGTCACAAAGCAGGTGGCAGAGCCTCTAAAGCTCACTTTCTTCCCACTCAGTCCACAATGCTGAACGCAAAGGGAACTTCAACCTTCCTAGTCAGCTTTCCTGGAATTTGTATGCTTAGTCAGTGGCTACATTTTTGCTCACATATATCAATAAAATGCAAAATTAATTCACAAAGAAAAAAAAGAGGTTCAGGGTCTTTGGTGTTTCCCCCTCTCGTTCTGGTTGTCCATCCTCCCAATCTCATTTGCCCCTTGGCCTTACAAGACATCCCATGATAAAAGGAGCTTTCTTGTACCCAGGATTATTTTGTTCTTAAAACCTCTATTACGAATGCAAGGCCTATATCATCCCTACATTTTTAAATTTAGAGGCTGACTCCTTTAAAGTTACACTGTGAATTCTTTTCATTCGCATTCCATGATTTTATCATAACCTTTTTTGGCAAGCTTCACAGTGAAGACTTGCTCCACACCATCATAACCCCAAGGGGAAAAAAATTAGGCTTGTTGATACAGTCCCAGAAATATTTTATAACTTCAGCTTGATCAGAAACACCAGCTCTACTTTCCCAGCCTTGTCTTTTACTCTGATTTTAGGATTTAACAGTGATGGAATCTACACAGAGCCTTTTCTTGGTCGTTTGTTAAAGATGCTGTATTAAATTGTTTTCAACTGCCTAATAAAGTTAGTTTGCATCCTAGAATATAAATTAGCCAAATAAAAAGAAAAAAACTAAATGATCTGTAAAACCACAGCATGTGATACTTCAGTGGTTCTCAATGCTGGTTGTGCATCAGAATCACTTACAAAGCTTTTAAGGATACCACTGTCTGGATTCCACCTTAATTCAAATCAATATCTAGAGAAGGAGCCTGGGAATTAATACTCGGTTCAGTTGCTCCCTGGGTGATTCTACTGTGCGATCAGGGCTGAGAATCGCTGCGTTAGTCCCCCAGCAAACTGGAAATCTGTACAATGAAGTTCGCTATTGACAAGAGCGCTTTGCCGAGCTCAAAGGGCAGCTGGCCAAATGCTAAAGCAGCACTGAGCCTTCCGGCTCTCTGCCTGCCACCACGTGATCCAATCTGTATGCCGAGCCCCACAGTACCTCTAGGAACGTCCCACACCACACATCTTTTCTATGTAGGATGTTACTGAATTGGGCTGAAAATGATGCTGTAGATTAAAGGATGGCCTCTGGACCAACAGCACTGGCATCACCTGGCAGCTAGTGAGAGCTGAGTGACTTAGACCCCTGTGCCAGATCTACTGAATCAGAACCTGCAGCTCAGTTGAGCAAGATTCCCAGGTGACTGTGCTGTATTGCCAAGTTTGAGACAAACTGCCCCTACAGTGGTGTTTCTCACACAGTGGGCGATGGACCAGTGCTTGAGCATCTCCCGGGCACTTGCTAGAAATGCAAATTCTAAGCCCCCACATCAGACCTACAGAGTTAGAAACTCTGGGGCGATGCCCAACAGTCTGAACAAACCCCCCATGTAATTCTCATGCACGTGACAGTTTGAGAACCACAGTGCTAGAATAATGATTCTCGAACTTGGCAGCATATTCGAATCCCCTGGGGAACTTTAAAAATGTGGAAGTTCAGAGTATACCTCAAACCAGTGAAATCAGAATTACTGGAAGTAGGACCCTGGTACTGGTATTTTTAAAAAGTCCCTCAGACGACACCAATGTACAGACTGGTTGATTCACCATTCCAGGTCCCCCTCTGCCCCCAATCCTCCATGCTCTCAGGGGACGGATTCAAAGCTGCTTGAATTCTTAGGAAATCTGAATCAACGGGCTTTCTGGAACCTTCTTGGACAAACTCAGAGCTTCCTGGGAGGAGTAAAAGGAGCTGAGAGAGTTTATGGAATATACCTCTGGTGGCAGGTGCTGGGGAGTAGGGAGCTGGGAGTGCCAGATCCCAAACGTGTGTGTATGTTTCCTACTGAATCTCAAATTGCAGTTTATGAAAATTTATTAGAATTTTGAGCCAGAGACATTTCATTTCGTTACCTGTTAATTCACACCAGGAACATGTATTCAATTTACTCCCAAAGGGATTTTCCAGTCAAATGAAATTTCGGTATTTGCACAGAGCAACAAATTTTCAAAATGTAACCATGTTTAAAAATCTGGCAATAAAATGAGGCCAAAGGATGGTTTGGATAAATGTACAAAGAAATGAAGACTGACTTCAAAAAAATGATTTTTATCTAATAAACTATAGCCTTCTCTGAATACCTGTCCCCTCCCCTCCTTTTCTGCCACAAACACAAGACCTCGAAAAAAAGGAATGAAAAGTATGAGGGAATGGGACAAATGACTAATGAGGAAAAACTTCAGTGAATGAAATGTGTATAGGCAGTTCGGCAACGTCTTAAGAGGAATCTTCAAAACAGCTTGAAAATGTCATAAAGGCATAAACACTGGGAACGAGGCACTCCCCAGGGTGGTGTTTAAACGGAAGGCAATGTCCACTGAAGAACACAAACACAGCCTCTATTTTGTGGAGTGATTCTGTGACTCTGGGTGGGTCCCTTTTCCTCCCCTGAGGAAGGGATGCCGCCAAGTTTCTTCTTCCATTGTGTAATGATGACATTGATTTGAACAACTATTATGAAATGCCAGACTTTAAAGAGGTGAGAATGAAGGGTCTGCTGTTCTTCACCTATAAATTGAGGGGCTGGAACTGGTGGATTTTTTCTACGAACTCCCTCCAGCCAGAAGTTCGAGCTCTCTATGCAATCAGGCTCCAGGGATTCCCGAGCCCTTAGGAAGACCAGTCAATGATTTTCGAATTGAAGGAGAGGCTGGTCCTTCCCTTTTAAAACTCCAGTATCTGCTAATGCTGCCGAGTTACAGTAGTGCAGAAGAAAATGTGATCTTGTGTGATTTTAAAAAACAAGGAACAGTTAAACCAAGGCTATTGTCAGTAACATTGTCAATAGATCCCCGAGTCCCTAAGGTGGTACGGGGATTTCCAAAGTCTTTAGAAGGATTCCCAAGAATTTTATATGATGATCTGAGGTCTTTAGAGGTTCCTGAAAGTGACTACACTTATGCTATGAAAATGGTACACCAAGAATAAAGACAGAGTGGAGGGCAGGTTGGGAACACTGCAGACAACAGCGGCCACGGAGGAAGAACGGCAGGCAATTTCACAGATCAACCGGTAGTTCTCACGAGGGTTTGCACATTCTGAAAAAACCCCCACATGGACAAAGAATATAGAAGATTTCTGAAAGACTGTTTTGGCCATTTACTTTTTCTTTCTCTTCCTCGCTCCTTTTCAAATTTGTTTTACTGAAGATAAACTACTACTTCTTTGTACTGCTTATTGGTTATTTAACAAAGGTCACTTTTCAGCTTTTTTTTTACCTTTTATACGAGAGTCAGTATAGCTACTGGTTGACTACAAAGGTCTGAGAGCCAGAAAACACTATGGTCAAATCTTAGTTTTTTACAACTAGCTGTGTGATCTTAGGCAAGTTTCTTGAATTGTCTGTGTCAGTTTCCTCAGGGCTGTTAATAAAAGTTAAATGAAATAAATATATATTGCGGGTAGTACTATGGTTGGCCTATTTAAGTGCCCAGCAGATTCTTCATTATCATCATCACCATCATCATCATCATCACCATCATCATCATCATCATCATCACTACCACCACCATTAATTATTAGGAGTCTCAGTTTTGAGTCAGATCTCAGAATACCATATACTTGCATTAAATACGGCATAAAAGTACTTATTCTACAAGACTGTTTTGGAGATTAAAAGAAAATACATATTTTTTGATATTAGAATAGGTGATATATAATATATGAAATATTACATTATAAAAATAAAAGAATATGTATTTTATATGCATATATAGGGGTGGGCAAATGTAGGTTTACAGGTGTGAGTACGCAAAACAGTTTACTCTTGTATTATTACTTATTGTATTATTTCTCACATGAAGAACTGTAACCCTAGTTTGCCCACCCTGTGTGTGTGCATGTATGCATATATAGATAGAAACACACATATACACACTCACACACACATGCAAGACACTCTTAGATCCTGCTAGCTTAGTTCTCCCTCCCAGTTCATTTTTAAACCCAATATCCAACATAATGCACAGATGTGAGCATTAAATGTTTGCTGTTGCTGATAACGGTGAAGCTGATTATGAAACACGCACACATATGATACACATCCCCCCCCCCCCAACAGTCATCTTAGCCTGCCAAAAGTTTTCAAGTGCTGTTTCTCTGTCAGCCTCCATTACTTTTAATTCCTTCCCCCCCGACCTCGCCAAAGGCTATGTATGGAGAGAGCAGTGTTTGCCCTGTCCAGACTGAAGAAAGAAAGCTACCGTATACAGGTAGTTTTCCCCGGAGATTCTTCCCCAGCTACTTCTGCATTCAAGATGTGGTAATGGGCCCGGTTTACAAACTTATCAAATTGCCCAGATGGCACATAACGGTAACGAGTGACTCCCAACACAAACAAAGGCCTCCTGACATTTAGACCTATGCCGTGAAGGTCATTCCCTGGGGAGAACACACTGCTTCACGGCTGAGCCCTGTTCAGAACTGCCTCGTTCCCTCTTCACGACCCCTTCTCTGGAGGCCTCCCTAACCCTCTGACCGGTCCTTCGGCTCCAGCAGCAACTTCCTAATCAGCCTCGCCCAGGGCCAAGCCCCTGAAGGAGCCTCCGGTTTCTATGCCTCCTTTGTATTCTTTGTGTACCCACTGCTAAACCCTCGTCCTCCACAGGGACGCCGAGAGGGCACCTGGAGACTACAAACATGCAAGTTGCAGCTGAGCAAAGGGATGTGTTTACTTTCCACCCTGAACTACAACTTGACCTACGGCAAAAACAAAAATACTGCAATGTGTATTTTTTTCCCAGCAATGATAATTATAGTACTCCAAACATTTTTCAAACTTCAACTACCAAAATGGAAAAAGCATTTCAAAAAATAATTTATTAAATAGGCATTTATATTCTTGGTAGTCCTTACATGGAAATTCTACCTTTTACTTTATTTTTTTCCTTCTTAGCCATGAAAGGGCTTGGCTCCTGGCTCAGAACCCGCTTCCAGGATGAGGTGGGATTCAGCCTGCAGAGGTAGAGGTAGACTGTAGACAACTAAATAAAGAGCCCCTCCTAGCCCTCATACTCAGCAGGGGTTTTAGCTCCCTTTTCCACTTCAAAAAATACAATGGTTTAAGAATCCCAGTGTGTGCGTGGGATGACACAAAGGCGCTTCTGCACATCTGGCTGATAACATGCCTGGACCAGAAGCACGAGGCCAGGTCGTCTCCTGGTACCAAATGCAGGAGGAAGAGTGTTTGGAGTATTTGGACTCCTCTCAGGAGTATCATGTAAATCACAGCTTGTTTTTACTGTTTCTGAACAAAATGCTTCCTCACTTGGTTCTCCACCTGGTCCTTTTCCAGCCGAAATCTGCCTGGATCCAGTATTCTGATCTCCATTCCGTCCTGGGGCTTTCCAACACGCTTTAGATCACTGGCTCTCACCTGAGCGTGCTAGAGGACTTGCGAAGGCACAGACGGCCGAGTCTCAGCCTCGGAGCTGCTGACTTCATCGATCTGCATTGGGGCCTGCAAGTGCGCATTTCCAATAACCTCACAGGTTCCTGATGCTGCTGTCCAGGTACCATGCTGTTGACACAGCCGTGTGAACACTGTCATCCTTATAAGCTCTACCACCGTCTCTCTCCCCCCTAGGCAGAGTTGCTTCTGTCTGTCTTTGCCTCTCTCTCTACAGATATGCACTAGAGATGGCTCTAGGTATAAGAGGACAGTGGCATGCTTGATGAACCTGGCAGATGTGAACAACAGCAGTCCCCACGAATCTCCTCCTCCGTATGAAAGAGCACCAGCACAGGGCTACCATCGCGGGCCTGCGACGGAATTCCGAGGGCAGTGCATTGGAGAGAGCAGGTAGGCTGTTCAGCCTTACACGTTGGGCTGCAGGGGAGGTGAGGGCTGCTGCCAGAGCAAACACCTGCTTAGTCCTGGGGCTGCTCCCATATTTCACAGATACAGCTGATTTCCAAATATTTTCAAATACAACAAGCACATAATGATTCCATAAATAAGTCTAACAAGAATGAATTAAAGGGGACAAAGTCATTTCTGATTACCCAATTCTCACAAATTCCTACTCCAGTAATTGGGAATTCGTGGTAATCTGGCATAAGAGTATCATGAAATTTGACTTTATGGGGACTGGGCTCTATAAAGTTGCTGGACTTAAGTTCCTTTTGTTGTTTTGCTCCTCAATGCCTACTGTGTTGCCGTTGTCCATACAGTATCCTAACCAGTAGGAGGGGAGAAAAGTGGAAGGCAAGGGCACAAACTCTCAACGGCATAATGTGAAAAGTTACACTACTGGTTCTGCTCCCTTCATATGTCCGGGACTTAGTCACATGGCCATGCTTACCAGCAAGGAAGTCTGGGAACTGTAGTTTTTATTCTGGGTGGCCATATCTCCAATTAAAATGTCTATCTATGGGAGAAGAAAAGAGTGGACACATGAACATGGGGACAATGAGAAACCTCTAAATCAGTTTCCTAAGAAAATAAACTCTGTAAACAAAGGAAGTATATTGCTCTTTGAAGAATGAAAGTTAAAGAAGCATTCTGAAGAATCACTTGAGTAACTGAAATAAGCAGCAATACATGTGCTTCTTACCAAACATCTACATCAACATGTTAAAAGCAC
This sequence comes from Mormoops blainvillei, assembly GCA_004026545.1. Taxonomy (NCBI): domain Eukaryota; kingdom Metazoa; phylum Chordata; class Mammalia; order Chiroptera; family Mormoopidae; genus Mormoops; species Mormoops blainvillei. Next base: position 182,055 of record PVJD01000974.1, read on the forward strand.
CAGGAAAAGCCTTAATCATTTAGCAGTTCCACAAATATTTAATCATCAACTACCATGTGTGAGACACTGTAATAAGTGGTATATCTTAATAAAAACAAGATCTCTCTCTCTCTCTCTCTCTCCCCTTATGTCTCTCTCTCTCTCTCTCTCTCTCTCTCTCTCTCTCTCTCTCTCTCTCTCTCTGGACAACCCTTAGCCATCAGTGAGCTAGATTTTCCATACTTACAAACTTTAAGCAGAAAGCCTGAGGTTCTTCGGAAATGTGCTATGACTTAAAGCTTTCAACAAATCAATCTAATCTTTCCTACAAGAGAGTAATTAGTATGCTTGTTCTTGCATAAAAATATGGGAAAGGGCTGTATCTACAAGACTTACCTGTCGAAGGAGAACAGTTTCCTTTGTCGGAAATTCTGAGACATAAGGGGAGAAAACAGTAGTCTAGAGAAGGCAAATGTTTTGCCCAAGGGTCACTCCCCTGATTAAAGCTGAGGCAGGGCCAGGAGCCAGGTCTCCTGGAGACTCCTACACTGGTTCCGCCAGGATACACGCTCGTCACCCTAAGTTCCTCAGTCTTTGGTCTGTAATCTGTACCTTTTCCTGGTAGTGACTCATCTCTTTCATAATACTCAACATTGCTTAGACTCTGGCTTAAAAGACTGAACACAAATCCCCTTTATCGTGAAATCTGCTAAACATACAAACTAAACTAAACTATACCAAAAGTGACCCATTCTAAGTGGAGTGACTAAGAAAGGTCAGAAGAGCAACCTCTGGTCACAGGGTGGCTGTGGTGCTGTCCACCACTCAGGTGCTGACAGGCTCTGACCCACACAGGCAAAGCCTCGCCCTGAGACTTAGAGAACAAATATGCTGGGATGGACGGACGGCAGGCCCGCCAGGATGGACTGCAAGGGCAACCTATGCGCACAAAGGAGCCTTGGGACTGGGGACCCGGAGAAGGACAGCTCCTGTGCGAATACCTTACAGCCTCATTCCTAATCCCCAGGATCAGACATCGGTCAGTTTCTCCCAGTCCACTCAGACGATGAAGCCCAGCCAGAGAAAAGTGGAACTCTAAGACCAGAGGAGCTGGTGATACTGGATAGAGTGTCTCAGCTTTAATGACGGGAGGAGCCACATGTGGAAGCTGAATACTGGCTTCCAAGGCCTTGGCCTGGTGTGGCCTGTACCTCTGAAAAAGCCTTTCACACGGTCATGGCTTCCTCACATTTCATTTTATTTTATTTTTAAAAGATTCTGTCTATTGATTCTTAGAGAGAGGGGAAGGGAGGGAGAATGAGGGGGAGAGAAACATCAATGTGCGGTTGCCTCTCACGTGCCGCCCGCCTCGCCCCACTGGGGACCTGGCCTGCAGCTCAGGCATGTGCGCTAGACTGGGAATCGAACTGACGACCCTTTGGTTTGCACACTGGTGCTCAATCCACTGAGCCACAGTAGCCGGGGCGCTTCCTCACATTTTAAACAGAGCTTCTGTGCTCTTCTCTTGGTGTTCTGGTGGACTTGACTTATATGGACATCTGTACCTGGTGATGGCGGAAATCCTATCAGTGTAAACTCCGATGTTTACTCTGTCCCGACACTGAGAGGATGCTTCTGCCTGCCCAGTCTTGGCAGGACACTGTGGATCCCTTGTCTAGCAAATGAGGAGACAGCCAGCCTTCCCTATTCATTCTCCATTTACTCCTCTTCCTTGTCTTAACTATTTCCTGTTGTAAAGTCACAGCTATCCTCAACCTCAGGAAAGCCACTTCTTTAAAACCAGGGTTTATATTCGCACTGCCTTTTGTCCACATTATAACAGAGTACAAAAATGTGCCTTGGGGGAGGGGGGAAGGGAGCCTCATAGAGGGTCAGATACAGCAAGTGGGAAAGGTAATCCCACAGGTTTTCTTTAGTGATACTGAGAACTTAGGGCTGGCTGGCTGGCTGGCTGTGAATTTCTAGTTTAAGTATTTTTTTCACAAACAGGTTAAGAAGGCATCCTTTCTCTCTGAGTTACTGTGTTATCTCAAAACCTCAAGATCTGGGTTGACTATCATCCCAATTTCTAGTCCTTCTTGGAGATCCCATTGTCTCACTGCCCTCCCTATTCAAGGTACTTTCTTCCCAGGCTGACAGAATCTGATCAGACAGCTATTCTTCTAAAAAACAGAGGCAGTGTTTGATACAAGTGGCTGATGATATATGCTAGATTTTACCAGAGCTTAAAGCTTTTAAGCTCTATGAGACTTGAGACATCTCAACTGACCTGCAAGATTAATGGTGTAATTTTAAAAGGCTATAGGGCCACCAGAGCATTACGGGGCCTCCTATGAAAAGAGATGGTAATACAGTGGATTAAAGATTTCCACAGAAGAATTCCCCAAGTCTTTGCAAACATTCTAATTGGTGCACCATGCCATCTATTACAGCTGCCTGGAATGCAACTTTCCACGTTGGCCAGTACACTCACTGAAGTATTTCTAGGAATCGCTCTTCCTCATTTTTGTACTATGCATTTCAGAGATTCGATATACTGCCAAATACAGCATACCAGCTTTTTAATTTGTCCCAGATTTCTGTTTTCTGGTAAAGAACCATTATTTCCAGGGCCTCTTAACTCCTCTGCACCCTTATCACCAGCCCGAGCAGCGGGCTTTCTTTTATAAAGAAAAGAGTTTTTACCAGTTCATGAATTCCTACATAGGTGATAATGAGCTAAAAACAATCGGGCAGTTGGCTTGTCACCAGCTAAGTGATTTGCTCCTTCAAAGGCACTTCACAGCATACCTGATTCAAATTACAAACTACTACAAGCCCCAGATCTGCTGGGTCACTGTTTCATGAATAACTGAGTTTGTGAATGTCAAATCAACGACTCACAAGGGTCGACTGTGCTGATTTGAGAAATTAATGTTGCTTAAGTCATGGTTGTTCTTATTTAGAAATAACCTCGGACCTGACTCTTGCACCCCTCGGCCCACTTAACAGTGCACTCGGAAGGCTACACCTCTGAGCCTCTGATGAGGATGTTGGGGAATACACTTTGTCACCAGGAGGCCTCCATTTGAGTCAGAGAAGGACTTTTCACTTAGCGATTTGAAGGGCACCGTGGAACCTGATTTCCGTCCTTCCTTATGTCACTGTGAAGTAAGAATTAGTACCTAGTTTGGGTGAGAGAGGAGAGCACCAGCCAGCACGACTGGGCTCTGCCACGAGCTCTGCCTCGGGCTGGCCACCAGCTGCTAAGTGACCTCATGCAACCCTTTTCATCTCTTTGGGCTTCCATTTCCACTTCTGTCAATGGAAGGTTAGAAGATGATCGTTGCTAAGGTTCTTTCCACTCCCAGAGGCAGAGAACAAGACGGGAAATGTTAAACAGCAATACAAAATGTCCTTAAAGAGGTGGCCCAATGCAGTAGTACGTCGAGCAGCACATCAGTGGTAGAGACAAAAAAGAAGGTAACTTCAGAGATGGGAGTACAGTGCACGTTTCCTGGGAAGGTATGTCAAGACTCCCAAGGTCCTGGACTAGGGGTGGGATTTAAAGCAGGTGTAGTGAGAAGTTGGGGGCAGAGACTACTGCTAGCAGGGGACGTGGTCCAGGACAGGAAAGCGATGTGTGACGCAGCACACCAGTCACTCTCCTGGTCCCCTCCACTTCCAATGACACAGCCATGCCCTCTGCCTCTGCGCTTTCAATTGGGGGGTGACATCTCCTCCGGTGCTCCTTCCCCACACTCACCCAGCTAGCCAGACTGCTACCATCTTCCCGTCCAACACTTATGAAGCACTCATGCCACCCTGGGCACTTCGCTAGGGATTCACTGATATGAAGGTAAAAATACATAGCCCTTCCTCTCAGACAGCATTCTGGTCATTTTCAAGCAAAGTCATCTCCTTTGTGCCCTGTGCCTTCACACCTGTCTCCCACACGTGTCTCATTCCTTCCTCGAGTCTGTTTTCACAGGCTCTGTATGTGTGTCAATTCTACAAAATGTTCGCACTGCATTATTAACTACTTATATTTATATCTTGGCATCCTAAGACCAAACGCGATTTCCATGAGGACTGCACTTGAACCTTGCACTTCTCTGTTTGTACTGTTTGCCCAGCATAATGCCCAGACCGCAGCGGGCAGCTGATTCACTACGACATCCCCTTGCCACTCTTAGAGTCTCTGCTTCTTCCTCTCCGTCTGCCTGTCCCCACCTATTTACCCACCTATCTGCCTCCATCATTCACATACTAACAGTGTATGGCCCTGGGGAACCTCTCCTAGCCTCATCTGTAAAATTAGGATAATACAAGTCTCTATCTGGTTGGTTTGTTAAGAGGCTCAAGCAATACACTAAGAGCTTACATTAATATCAAGTACAAAAGTAAGCAGCTCTTGTTAGCTCCAATTATCATTAGCTGCTGACCTGAAAATCAGTACAAAAGATTCTGGGATCTTTTTATAAGTCATGGAACCAAATCAACAATGTAATGTCAAAAAATCAAATGACATAAGGGTAAAGGACTCAAAAATTACAACAGTCAGGTAGCACCCACCCGAACTAAGCAAGGACGTATTGCATTCATGAGCCCCCCCCTTACCTATACAACAACGGCAAAAGGTCGGGACTCTCTAATATGTGTATAATTATTACGTTACTCTAACACTGTCGGTGACAATGAACTGCATATTACCGTAATACCGTACTCTGACCACATGATTTTGTTAACAAAGAAACCCTGTAAAATTGATAGTGTTTAAGCAGCTGAGCAGAAGGTGTGGTGTGTCTGAAGGCATAATTAACTTTATGCACTCTTCAAAGGTCTCCAGATGCAGCACGGTAATTGTTTTAAAGAGTTAAAAGTATGCGCTATCGAAAGCTGTAAGTGGGCATGGGGTTCAGTGAGTCCTGGCTGATTGGCTTAGGGCACCCTAATAAGACACTAGTTACTTTAAGAAGTACAATGAAATTCTCTAAATCAGTTCTGAAAACAAACCACCTATAGTTATTTATAACCTTTAAAGGGCTATAATGCACTGAAATGAATTCTAAAGTACTCAAGAATCCCCGATTTACACAATTAAGAGATCTCACAGAATTGCAGAAAACTCTAGCATGACAGTTTTTTCTTTCTTACCCAGTGCTCTAAATATTGTTTCCATTACATATACTATTTATATGCTTAAAAGCTTATCTGAAAGAAAGTTAAAAAAAAAAAAAAAAAGGCTGAGAGGCGATAATACATTACAGTACTTCTGTAACCAGTCCCTGAGTCTGACATATTTAAGGCGGCTGAGAAAATATGACAAGGTGAGGCAACAGACAGGATCAGAACAAATTTTAGCCCCAGATCCAGCACTGACTGGGCAGAAAGAAGACAGATCCTGGTGAGAACAGCCCTTCCCAAAGTACTAAACGGAGGACGTAGGGAGCCGCATCGAGAAAAGTCACAGAATGAAACAGGCTTCATTCGACCCGGGGTGAGAAAGCAGGGGAGGGGCAGGAGAGCAGTTGATTCACGACGCTGCCTTGGATCAATCACACTGTTTAATTGTTTCCCCCACATCACAGGTAATACCACTGTCTCACCAAACCTTTAGTATCATAATAGTCTCAGACGCGGAGCTTACTCCTTTCCACATAAATTACTACTTCAAGTAAGGGTGAATCCGAGGAGGGGTAAACAGTGAAATGAGCTCAGAGAATAAGCTCTGGCAGTTAGTGTGAGCAAAGCCTCTGACTGTATGGTTATCAGAATGCAACAATCTCGTGGATATTCAGAATTTCAAATGGCATTTACGACCATTCAATTACACAAAGAAAAACGGTTTACCCAGCGGCCTTCTATTTATTGGAAACTTTACCCGGTTACAGCCATATCGCTGCACGTGTAGTAACACACCAAACTAAAGTTCGAATTAAAAACTTAGAGCTATTAAGGTATACTTAAATTCTTTTTGAATTAAAAAATCTTAACTATATTTAAAGTATAAGCCATGACAACAAATAACAGGACAAAGCCCAAGCAACAAAATGACTAGACTTACACATACATTGAAATCATGTTGTTCTTCAAAGTCACCTTAGGAAGTTATATAGTTATTCCAATTCTGCCATTTCTCAACACTTTTCTGTAATGTTCTTTTTGACATTTTCTTTAAAGGCAGGTCATGAGATATACAGTAAAATCAGCCTCAGTGCCTAATAGTTCCAGGTTATGTTTTAGCAAAAATAGAATTCCCCGAAGTGCTCACCTATTTTATTAATCCGATATGACTCCATATGCCTTTTGGCTATTTCCCTAAATAAAATCCAGCTTCAAAGAATGAAATTTTGCCATTACCAAAGGCATTCAAAAGAAAATGCGGCGAACACTGAAGGCAACTGAAAACAAAAAGGAGGAATGGAGGAAGGAAGGAAAGGAAGGAGGAAGGGAGGTTCGCAGGAAGGGAGGTTCGCAGGGAGGGAGGGAGGGAGGGAGGAAGGGAATAAAGACATTCATCCTTCATACAAGGGCAGCCTCACTAGGACAAGTACATGGACTTCCAAGTCAATGACTGCAAAAGACCATCACCTAGACTTTAAAATTTGTTTGGAATTTGTTTTAAATAGTCCCCACCTAAGAATCTCAGTGTGAAGTATACCTTACTACATTTTACGCTACTTTTTTTCAGTTGTATTTGCAATCTGGCTGAAATGGGAATGCCTTCTGATTACATTTCTGACTGAAACTTGGGAAACAAATAATGAGTTTAAAGTGAAAAAGAAAAAAAGTAACTGGGTCCATATCTAGTCATCCTGTAAGACCAGGACAATGACTAATAAAATGTTTTTGGAAAATAAAAATGTCATGAGGCAAGATGTTTGCTTTAAAATTAACGAAAGTTAATTTTAAACAGTAATTAACAGAAGTAAACAAGTATGTTAAACAGTCCTGATTACAGCTCTTCCACGATGCCCAAATGCTTTTTCATAGCATCACTTAAATGCACAATTTCTCAAGAAGAAAGGAAATTTAATTAGGAAAAACAAACCATAATTACATATAAGCCATACATTTGCGCTAACACAAAAACTTCTTGGGAAAAAATCTCTGTATTAATCTTACAAGTTAAGAATATTAAGCATTGAAATTAAACTTCTGTTTATAGCTCTGGATTTAATTTAATGTAGTTGCATAGGACCATAGATCAAAAGATTGTATGAAAACACTGGTTTTTACAATGTTACAGCAATAAAATTTCCTCTAAGCCAATCGCTCAACTCTCAGCTACTGACGTTCAACCCCACGGCACTCCCAGGATTGCCAGTGGCTTCCATGGAATGAGGAACAGGGGCAGAAGGGAGCTGAGAAGGTAAACATGGTCTGGTCACACCAGCTTCCTAATGACTGGAGAATAAAACCCAAATCTGAACCACAGCACGCGAAGTCACTGGCATCTGGGCTCCGTAAGTCCCACGACGCATGGCTACCACCTGCCTCCTTCTCTTCACTAGTGCAGGGCCCATGCATATGCCTCAGTTACAGTGTCGCCACTTGCTCAGCTGTCCCATATTCTCTCATATCTCATGTCTTTATGCTTTCTCTTCCTTCCTAGTTGGCAAACTTTTTTCATTTAATTTTATTTTTTAATGTATTTTTTCCATTACCATTTAGCTCCCTTATACCCCTCTCCCCCCACAATCACCACACTGTTGTCCGTGTCCATGAGGCCTTTTTCCTTTTTGCTTGATCCCTCTGCCCCTCCCCACCCCCAGCCCCCACCCAGAGCTGTCAGCCTGCTCTCTAAGAGTCTGTCTGTTTTGCTTGTTAGTTCAGTCTGTTCATTAGATTCCACATATGAGTAGAATCATATGGCAGTTGCCTTTCTCTGACTGGCTTATTTCACTTAGCATAATGTTCTCCAGGTCCAAACTCTTAATTAACCTTCAGACTTTGGCTCCATAAAAGTGACAACTTCCCTGGCTTTTCAAAAGAGTTGCCTGACATACACAGGTATAATGGGAGTACCTACACATGCCTCTCAAATGACTCTTAGATTCCAGCGTTGCAAGAGAACGGGATCTCTGCTACAGTTCTAGTGTCTGTGTCTAACATGGTGCTGTGCCATCACTGGTGATCATTAAGTCTTGATGGGCTGACTAAATGAGACAAGTAACAGAACTGATTTAGAACATGGGATCCAGAGCCCTGGCCGGGTGGTTCAGTTGGTTGGAGTGTCATCCCATACACCAAAAGGTTGTAGGTTGTGGGTTCGAACCCTGGTTGGGGTCATATTGGAGGCAACTGATTGATGTGTCTCTCTCTTTCCCCCTTCCTCTCTCTCTAAAATCAATAAACATAACCTTGGGTGAGGATTAGGGAGGGGGAAAAAGAAAGAAAGAACATGGGATCCAGAATGAGACCATTTAATTTAATTCCAGTCTTGGCTTTACCTGTGCCTGGCTGTGGGGCCCTGGGCAAGTTACTTTATCCCTTCAACTTAATTCATGGGGTTTTTGTGAGTATTAAATAAAATCATTCATATAAAGTGCCTGGTGACATCTGGTACATAATAAACATGCTAGAAAGGTTAGTTACATTACATCACAGTCCCATTCTCAGAAATAAGAGATTTGTTTTTAACCAAATAAAACTAATACAGTTTGCTGGTGGGCCAGAGAACATTTTAACCATGGAAGGTCTGAGAGACAAGATATGGGCGGCAGAGAACAGGAAGGCGGAAAGAGAACGGATATGCGAGTTAAGGGGTCAAAGGCAGAAAACAGTAAGACTAAGGAGTAAGAGTCAGAGGTAAGTGATGAATGTTTAAAATGAGTAGAGAACTGAATGGGATTTTAAAGTTGCAGGGTCAGTAGACCAAAGAAATCAATCACCTCATTGGGGTTTAATGCCATCAACTTGGTATAGATTAAAAATATTTATGAGCTGCCATCAAGGCTTAATCTCACCACTGGCTATGGCCACCATAACATGGCTGCACCCCAGGTATTTCACATGGGTTGCCCAGAACAGTCGTGTCAGAATATTTCCAGAAGTCCTTAGTTTTATTCACTTACAGATTTTTCATCTTCAAATAATAACTGGCTCCAGAGAAAATAAAATGAAACTTCATACTCAGATTCTAACATAAGCTTCAGGGATGAGAAAAGTACTATTAAAAGAGCTAATAGTTGCCCTGGCCCGAAGCCTCCTTAGTAAAATCAGTGCATTCAGTTTCTTCAACACGATAAATACGGGATGTGCACCAAGAACTTGGCACCTTACAAAGAACACGGCATGTGAATGGCCTGGGCGCAGCCGTAACATGTTGCCAATATCAAAACTATCTATTCTGGGATGCCAATGAATCTGTTTCATGTGGCAAGAAAATGTACCCTTGTTAATAATGCAAATAGGAGACTATAAACAAATACTTCAAGGGCCTGCAGTTTTGACTGAGCCACGTGCTCACCCCAACATCAGTCTCAACTTTCCAGAGAGGTACTGGATGTAAATCGAAAGGACAAGGCTATCAATGAAACGGACTGAAATGTAAGTAGGTTTGAGTGTTGCAGAGAGACAGTAAGCCCTCTCTCCACCAAAGCCCTATGCTGTCCTAATGCCAAAGAGCTGCGTGTACGACCACAACTTCAGTTTTATAAACTTTAGGATACTTTCCTCTCGGACATGAAGCTTATAAACCATTCAGAGTCTTTGCCGAACTGTTAGCAAACTAAACATGCTAGCGTTGAATTCGCAACCCCCGCTTACCTTTATGACAGGGACAGTGCCAGGATAAATCAGGTTAATAATTAGAGCAGGGGACGAGGGGAAGGAGAGGAAAGGGATACAGCCTGGCTTGGAACCCAACTTTAAACAGCAGTCATACAGTGGCCTCTGGTAAGTCTAGGATCGCTGTCTTGTTTCAGCGGATAAGGCAAGGAAGGCTTCAAGAGGTTAAATGACTTGCTCAAGGTCCCAAATCCATGGAGACCTGGGGGCATGGCAGAACAAGAGCCAACACATGACAAGTCTGGAAATGAGGACTCAAAGGAAAGACCGTTGTCCCACCTGGGAGCATCCACTCCTGTTGCTTTGGGCCTTGAATTTCTCCCTCTTTGCTGGCTCTTTCCCTTCTGTTTATAAATATGCTCACATTTATAAAATGTGGAAAGTAAGAAACACTCTTCTGTTAGATTTCACATTCCCCTCAGGTTCCAATTCTAAGCCACCCCTGGCCCTTCCGCCACAACCTTTTAGAAAGCAGAGTCGGTGCTCACATGTGTGCACTCGCCCGCCACTCCAAGCAGCCAGATGTACACCCACTACCTTGCACGCATGGGCACTCCCCCCTACCACTGCCTCCTTTTGTCCTTCTTCAGCTACGGAAATCTTGTCCATCCTTCGAGCTTCAAATAAAAAGCCACCTTCCCAGGAAACAAAAATTATCCCTCATTTGCCTGGTCAGAATGTAACTCCTTTCTCAATGCTGTTGTAGACTTTTTCTTATACCTATAGACGAGGAAATTACTTATTTCAGTGTACTTTCTACCTACTAAATTGTTTTCATTGTCGCCCCACAAAAACTGGAAGCATTGTGAGCCAGGGTTACATCGCACCTCTTGTTGTATGCGTACATGTTTATTGCATTAAAGTTTTCTTTAGTGAGAGTTTAACTCACGGATTTATTCTGGATCTTCCTATTCCTGCTTTTAAGACTTCGTGCGGGCAGACAGTTTTTTACCTTTGAAGACCCTGCAAGGATCCCAAACTCCTACCACCCAGATAATAGGCCCCTGAAATAAAATAAATAGAGTCCGGAATAAGGAAAACAAGAGAGGAAGTTAAATACATGATCTGCTACAAAAGTATGTTATTCTTTTTCAGGCTACCAATATTCTAGGTTGGTAAAAAAGTGAGGTGCATTAATATTGCTGGAAATAGGCTGACCTAAGGCTATTTCGGTATGAAGGGGAAAGGCAATGGTACAGGGGGATGGAAGGCAAACAGAAATTAGAAGAGGGAGGGAGGAAGAAATGGTAAGTAAAGAGGGAAGCCGGGGGAAGAAAGGGACGTCAGGAAAAGATACGGAGCAAATTAATCACTGCAGACACAGGAGCTAAATGGGCTGGAGAGAAGTCAAGAACAAAAGCACACGGAAGAACTGCAGCTTCTACAGAGACGAACGACGTACTTCTGAAGGGGACACGGTGTCCAATGTGAGTGAAGGGCTTCCGATTAGAGGGAGTTGTGTCTCTGTTATCAGCTGAAATGCCTAAATTGATGTGGATGCTCTGACCACCTCTCCGCTCCCCGTCCACCACGTCTGACGTGCGGAGGATGGAATCAGAAACAGAGCCCTGGCAATAGCTTCGGCTGTGCAGCTGGTCACGCTCGGAAGCCAGAAGAGACTGGGCTCAGGAAAGAGGCTTTCCAACTACAGAGCAGATTCCCCCATTAATCAGGAATGGCCACGGGAGGAAGAATCTGAGCCAGTCGGCTACTGGTCTGGGTTTGCTAATAATTTCTCTCTCTGGTTTCTGGAGGATCTCTGCCAGGGCTTCTTCCAAGTGCATGCAGCAACTATGATTTTGCCTTTTTATTTGAACAAACCGGCAGCAATAATACCAAAAAGAAACGTGACCAGGGCCAAAAGAGTAAGATAAATGAAATTAGGTAGAAGTCAAATCAAATGACAGGTCAAAAAACCTATCACGTGTCTTCCTTCCAGAGGACTACAGAGTATTCCAGTGTGAGTTAGTGTCTTGTTTTCTACCAGCTGGAAATTTCCAATAATTACATACTTCTGTCCTAGTCAGGCCAACGATAGTTAATATTCATAATCATGCAACTGAAGTAGTTCCAAATTCTGAATGTGTTTTATACTTGAGGCTACTTTCTGAAAACCAATCTGTTTACAGTATCTTTTGATTAACTGCTTTCAATCAAGGAAACACAATATCCTAACACCTCTATTTAAAAATCTACAATGGACCCACGATGAATGCCATATAAAGTCCGTGTTTTGGGTTTGTTTTTTTTTTTAAAGCGTATCATGAGAGACCTTTTATAGTTAAGTTTTAATCCATCATTTTTCAATCGTCAGACATTTATCCATTACCTTCTAGGTATCGAGTTCTTTCTCTGCCTTGGGGAACACAGGAGCATGGTCTAAGTTCACAGCCACAGAACGTCTGACCGAGACCTGCCGCGCTGAAGCACGGGCCCTCGGGGAGGAGGTGGGGGAGCATTTAAACAGGGTGGGGATCCCTGGTACGCTGAGGAGAGTGCATGAGAAGTGGCAGATGCACACACATTTCCCTCTCGTGGTCCTGGTCCCCTGGGATTCTAGTGTGAGGATAGTCATGCCTGAGACAGTGCATGCGTGTTGTCAAAAATTTCAAAAATCAATTTTAAAGGGAGGTTAAGCAAACTGGGGTCGGTAGGCGATTTGCTGACGTGCTAAAAGCCGGAGAGAGAAGAGAGAAGAGGTAGAGGATTAGACGATCGGCCGAAGATCACGCTGAGGAAATGCAACCAAGAGCCACCATGCTGGAAGCTTCAGGATTCTGCTCGTGTGTTCCAGACAATGAACACTTTAATGACTTAATTTCAAGATTTCATCCCTATATGAAAAGAAGGACTCAAAATAACCTTCCTTAATTCGATCTGGTGCATTTCAAAGGGTAACTCTGACTCCCTTTTTCGTCCCGTCACCCCCATCTCAGGAAATGGTGCCTGCTGTGCACGCCAGAAGCCTGGGGTCAGTCTGGAGTCCAGCTCCTAACCTCGCCCCCGTTCGATCAGTCTGAGACTTTTTAACTGTACCCCCAATGACACAAAGAACCCACTGCCTTTCCTCCCACTCCTCTGCCAACTCCCTTGTCGGGCCACATGTCACACTGTGGCCGTCCTTCAGAGCGCCATTCAATCCCCGCCTTGGGTTCCACTCTCCTCTCCTGCTACAAGATGATTTTTACAGAGCAGCCAAAGTTGATCTTAAAGAGGGTGTCCTAGTATCTCCATCTGAAGCTTACAGCTTTGAATGGATTCCAATTATACTGAGAATAAAATCCCAACTCCTCCCCTTAGAGTCTGTGTGACTAGTCCCTCCCTACCTCTCTAACTTCCTCTCCTGCCGCAATCCCCTCCCCTCACGGACTACACTACGGTCACAGGAAACCTGTCAGTCCCCCAGCATAAAAGTTTTCCCACACTGGGGGTACTGAATGCATGGTTCACTCTGCCTAGAATGTTCTTCCCCAGGCTCCTTCCCCAGCTAGCTCCTCCTTAACTTTCAGTTCAGCTTAATTACCTCTTCAGAGAGACTTTCTCAAGTCACCCCGGCTTGGTCTCCGCATTCTGTCATCCCACTGTACTTACGTGGTTTTATGTATGGCCTTTATTGATTTTCCCCGTAAGACTGGAAGCTTGAGGGACTGAGACCGCGCTTGTCTTATTCTCCTGGCATCTAGCAGTGTCTGACACAGAGCGTGTGCTCAATAAGTATTTGTTATGAATGAATGAGTGAATGAATGAACTGGGGAAAACTATATAGGAATTTGGAAGGGCAGGTAATTATCCCTTTCAACATGACTTTATAGGATATTTTCAATCTATAAATTTCAGAAAAAAAAACAAGCTTTTGTGAGTCAGATGGCTTTTGAAAACAACTTTTAGGGTCACTTTTAATTTTAAGTCTGTTAACATCTATTGGTAATAGTACTGTACCCTAACCTTTTCAGGTCAGAACTACACAGACGGCCCACAAGCACCGATGATGCGGAAGCCTGAGATCTCCAGCACCAAGCGGCCAAGGTGACCAACGCAGAGAAAGGCACAGGCTACCAGACAGCTCCGACGGAAAGAGTATCTATGGAATGCTGTTTCACATGATTCAAAAATCTCCAGAAGAGCTTACATACACAGAAACACACTGGAAGGAGAGTTGAGAAAACAAGAAAATAGGAAGATGTCCCCAGTTTACTGTTTTGATACGGGTATTTAAATTTACAGGAAATCAGCCCTGGCCAGGTGGTCAAGTTGGCTAGAGCACTGTCCTGTGCACCAAAAGGTTCAAATCCTGGTCAGGGCTGCAGTTCGATCCCCCGTCAGGGTGCATATGGGAGGCAACCAACCGATGTTTCTCCCTCGCATCTCTCTCCCCCCAGCCCTCCTCTCTAAACATATCCTCAGGTGAGGATTAAAAATTAATTAATTAATAGGAACTCAGATGCCACTGCTTTACTGCCTCAAGTTTTCAGAGACCCTTTACTAGTGATAAATGAGAAAATGGCTGAAATGCTAACAGGGCTGAAACAAAGAATCCACGTCAAAATAAATACCCTTTACAAGGACGTTAATTAAACTAGGATCTCTTCTCAGCTTCCGAAGAGCCTCTTGTCGAAACATCTTCAGGCAGCTGAAAATCCAGACAAAGCTCCCCAAACGATATCCTTGTACAGATGAAATGACGTGAACACTCTGACAAAGATTCAGCAAGGTCAGAGCCAGGGCACTGACTGCGTGAAGGTTTGAGTATACATACACATACCTACATGTACATTTGCAGGTATCTAACTTTACCCAAAGTTTGTATTCCTGTGGGATTCTGTTTGTTTGCTTTTTGATCCGAGGTTCCCTCTGAAACAAAAGGCCATTCAATGAGGTCCTGCCCCTGAGCACAGAGCAGAAACCTGCTATTGCTTCTGGCACCATGACTGTCCCTTCCTGCTTGTGTAAAAAAGCCCGTGTTGACTGTACGGTGAAAAAAATTAAAGGAAAGAAAAGTCCTACTGTTGTAACTGTGCCAGAAAAGTATAAGGAAACAAACCCAGATGCTAGAATTTGAGGCATTTCCTCTGCTATGTGACTATGTCCTTTAACTGAAGGTCAAAAGAACATTAAAGAGCTTAAATACTTTAAAGCCTGAAATGGGTATTTTTGTGGTCCTCTCCGCTTATGCATGTCAGTGACACATCAAGCTGACATTTAACAAGCAGAATTTATTCAGCAGTGTTCAAGAAAAACCTGGTATCGCTTTCAAATACAATCTATTTAAATTTCTAGTGCTTTATATTAATACAGATTGGTTTGTTTCCCTGACAGCCCAAGTCCTTCCAAAATGCCAGTAAGTAAATAAAGTCCTTCCTAAGGCCATTTCACATTTACTGCCTCCTTCAATACAACCACGTGTTACAAGTTTATAACCTGTTTTTCTGGGGACATTTCATTTTTTCTGATGCTACAGATAATAGCAAATAATGTGAGATTAATCGTTTTATTTCACTCCTTAGGAAGTACCTGACATAAGATTTATAAAGACCAAATGTGTTTTCTGGTAATAGGAAACAGTACCCTCAGCCCATGGGAAATACAATGCAATCAATCATGTTACATTATGTTTAAAAAATGTATATCAAATGGGCCACCCCATTGGGTGATATGACTCATATCAGCCAAAGTTTTCAAAACACACTTAAACAAAGAAATGCTCTTAAGAAATAGCAAAAATCTTGATGGGCAGGTTAATATGAGGAATAGACAACACAAAACCATGGAGCATCAAGTTAGCGCATGATTTAATTAAAATCCCTCTGAACTGAACAGTGATACACCTGTAAGATGTGGCAAAGATGTAATAAAGATCTCACATCAATCAAGAGAGCAGTAGAATACAGCATAAAACTCTTACTGCAAAGCCCTGACTGGCCAAATATGGGGGCTCCTGAAAAAGACTATTGTCCTTAGGGTAGTCCAGAATGAATGAATCTCAGAAATTTGGAGGCCTTTCTGCTATGCTGATACTCAGCAGTCTCCTTTCCATATATAGAATTGAAACAGTTTGTAAACTGTTTTTTGTTTACCAGAATTCCAGGTTATTTGCTGGAACATTTTAAATAATTGTGTTGGGAGTCAGCATGGTTACTAATGAACATACCATCTAATCATGAACCCGTGGCAGCTCTCGTCCACCCAGAGGGAGACAAGCTTTGACTTGTTGCTGTAGAAATGTCAACATAAGGAAGAGCGTTTTCAGCTGCATCTCTCATATTTCCTTTCCTACTCAATAGGGTCAGCTTCCTGGTATGTGGGAAACAGAGACTCAAAACCGCTCAGGAGCAAAGCTGGGTGTGGTTGTTAGAGTGATAAGGGAAATGAAAGTGGAAGGAGTTTGAATAATATTTATGTGAAGAGTCTTGCCTTTTCCTCCATAAGCTGCTGACACAGTGTGTAACATTACACCAGTTCTTAAAAAGGAACTGTTTGGATTGTATAGCTGGTGTTTAGATTCTATGACTAATTTCTACCAACAAAGAAGAGCAAAACTTCTAGGAACCTCTCAATCAGAGAATGGAACACCATTATCAGCGCTGTCCAACTGAATAACAAATAGGTCACTGCAGATACATACATATCAGATAAGATAAAAATAATCATATGGTTGCATTTATTTCCATGTATAAACTGTTATGTCACCATGTATGTATATGTGGTTACATATATCTAGCTCTATAGGGTCATATAAACACATGGCACATATGTGTATACATATGTGACAGATATGATTTTTTTTAGAGGAAAAAAATGTTTCCTGTGCACATGAACACATACCATTATAGATCATACAGGATACACTCTCTGGATTAAAGATGTTTTCTTAGTTATTGACATACACGAAGGACCCCCAAGGAAAACATAATAGTAAGGTTTGAATTTAGACCAAGATAGGCCAGGCCAGGAGGCATGAAAGAACACATAGGTAACATTTTTGGGAGTTCCATGTCGCACTGAGGTGTGACACCACAGTCTGATTACACTTGAAAAATTCCTGGCAGAGCAGAAACAAGGCGGTTCCCAATCAGAAAACATTCAGAAGGTTACACTGTGTTTAGCAGCAATCAGAATGCCAAAGGGAACTAGGAACATACAAACAGAAGGATGTTATATTTTCTTTTTACTACTGCAGAGATAAACAGCAACTTTAAATATTATAGGTGAGGTTTAAAGACTTCACTGATTGCCCAGATCTGGATCAGACACAACGGAGACTCTCAGACTTTGCTCCATGCCTTAGACAGGAAGCAAACGAGTCCTCTGGGGTCACAGCAGGACCACCGTGGGACAGGCTGCCAGCGCCCTTGCTCAATGTGGTTTCAAGGGTACTTTGGCAGCCACTTTAAATGC
This sequence comes from Mormoops blainvillei, assembly GCA_004026545.1. Classification (NCBI taxonomy): domain Eukaryota; kingdom Metazoa; phylum Chordata; class Mammalia; order Chiroptera; family Mormoopidae; genus Mormoops; species Mormoops blainvillei. Next base: position 199,224 of record PVJD01000974.1, read on the forward strand.
ACCTCTGTCATGAACTCACACTGCATCGAAACACTGAAACAAGTGTCCTTTCACGTCCACCGTGGCAAAAATATACCCCTGATATTTATAAACGCTCTAGGAGGTAGACTGGACTTTTTTTTTTTTTTTTTTTTGGCCAAAGCAGAACAGTAAATAACAATTTTTTTGTACAATATAAATACACAAACAAGATCAGAATGTATTCTAGACACTTTAAAAATGCCCTTCTGTTAAGTCAACAGCCAGGTGGGCTCACCTAGCTTTCTAACTTTCCAGACTTCTACTCTTAACAGAACACGGGGGCAGATTTTGAAAAGGAAAAAAAAATTCTGTATTTCATTTCCCAAACTTGGTAAAAGGAAGACAAAAACATCCCCTAAGAAGTACACAGTAAAATATGAGCTAATTTTACTGACATGCAGCTTTTCTCCATGTCTATAAAACTTGGATTTTTACCTACTGACAAATATATGAATACATTAAGAAAGAGAAGTATCCATTTATTTTTTACCATTATTAAATTCCTGTATTGTTCTTTGTTGTTGGAACAGGAAAAGAAAGCCTACTGATAAGGAGGAAGCACTTTACTTGCTTTTCGGGAAATCAAAAAATCAAAAAATCCCAGTGACAGAGAAAAGAATAATGGAGTATAGGAAAACTAGGAAGTTGTCAGCCAGAAACAAAAAAAAAACCACATCCACAATTTAAAGGAACATTCCACTCTCTTAAAAAGTCACACAAATATTAATTTATCACGTGTTAATTCCTTCCCTCTTGCAACTTTATAGGCATTACTTACAGCTGTTGCTTCCTCCTGATGCAAAACACACATAGCAACTGAGACCTTAAATCAGAGGCAGGAAGGCGCCCTATCAGAGAGTGTACCCTGAGCTTCAGGTGAATCAACAACCCATGTGAATCCATTATTCTCATCTTAGACACTATGCAGCATTAAAAGAACCCTCTCATAGGTTTTGAAATAAATTATTCCAGTGCCCAGAACAGCATGCTTAGTGAAGGTCAATATGAACTAGGGAATGAGTCACATTTTATTTTCGCTGGAAAGTTTCCTTAAAAAAAATCCAAATACTGAATTTCAGGGCTCTTTAATACCTTTCTTGAGAAAATTATACATTCACAAAGATAGAGGCACCAGTTTTAGAAGCAAACATAACACTACGTCTATGAATCATAAAATACCTTTTAAACTGATTAAAATACACTTTGACTTATCTTCCTGAATGCCCGGCATGCACAACACTATTCAGACTGTGAACGGCTACTCTGCTCTTATCACGACTACCTGTGTGCCCGTCTCATCTCCCCAGTGGACCCCTTAAGGCCAAGTCCTGTCCACATCATCTCAAAAGCCAATGGGCAGCCCGGGCAGCCCCAGGTCCATGCTTCCCACAGGGCTCCCCACAGGTGTGGGACATAGTTAGGAAGGGGTTCCATCTTCGAAGGGCTCTCCAACTTTTGCGCTGGATTCCTTTAAGAGGAATTTCACAGTCAGAAAGGATTAAAATGCAAAGGATGGCTGAAGTAATAACATTCTAGCGCGTAAGCAATAAGACGAATTAATTTTATTTTTTTCTTAGATTATAGGCACTGATAATAAAGAGAGAAAGAAGATGTTAGCCTTTTAGAGTAAAAAGAAATGAAAAAACAGAATGGGGTGGCCAGAGAGAAAAAAGACAAATTTGGCAATCTTCACCATTCTGATGTAAGGTTAGCTCTATCAACCTTCAAAAAGTGGAAGAAGTTACAGCTCCGTCTAGAAGTATATCTTCTATGTGTGACTGTATCCCTTGTCTCCTAATAATAAAGATTTTCTTGCTTTAAAAAAATTAAGACCCTTTTCTTTCAAAAAGTATTTTTCCTCCTTAAAGGATCTCTTAGTCAAGTAAATATAAAATGCTGGCAAGGGTGGAAAATGGAAAAAACATCGACCAGAGAATCCTCACCTACATCGATAAATTTATATAAACATTTAAAACGATCACTTTCTGATGGAATGTAAATTCCTGCTAAAGTGATTATGTTCCCAAACTGTTTCTTGAACTTTCCTTGTAACAGACTTTTTATTTTTTTCTAGGGGTAGAACAAATAATATAAATCACCACGCTTGTCCGAGTTGTCCAAAATCCTAGATTATGGTTTTGGAATACTAATTACACTAATTAATGAGGTTTTCATGGCCTGAATCTGGGAATGACAAACTGATGATCCCCACCCTCTGGGTGGCTCATGGAGAGAGCTGGCCTGGGGCAGAAGGACACACGAGGGACAGGTCCCACTCCTCTCAGGAAGGGGGCCCTGCTACGGGAAGTGGCCCCCACTCAGCTCCCTCTGCAGCGGCTGAGAGGGCCTCCTGGATGAGGAGTCGGATTTTTTGGCTCCTGTCAGGAAGGGCCTTTGGGGAGGCCAGGGTTTAGCCGGACACAGCTGGGCAAAGCAGCAGCCCAGCAGCTCTGTGTGAGAGAGCACGCGCCAAGCCCTGGGAATAACTGAGAGGCTGCCTACAGCCAAGTCAGAAACCACAAGCTTGCAAGGGACTGCTCAGGGCTACCAAGAAGTGAAAACATTGACCTTCTACAGGCTGTCCTCAGAGTAGTATCATTCAAGCATCAAGGCGGAAATAGAAGGCTTTAAGCAGGGCCCCTGAAGAACACCATTTCTCTGGCTGAAGGCACCAGGGCGTTTTTTGTCCTTATAGCAATCACAGTTAAGTATGTTTTTAAAAATACATACTAAGGACATGGTATTTAATCTTGAAACAAGCACATGCTTGTAGCAAGAATTGTTCTACACCTTCTGAAACTAACCTGGGAGCAGGGAGGGCAAGAAGACAGCAGGTATTTGGGCTACACACAGTGGGGACAGAAGAGATGGCTTGAAAGTATGGATTAAGACTTAAAGCAAAGAAAATCAATAAATAGTATAGAATGTTATAAAGCTGTTTACATGTAACTGTACAGAAAGGATCATTCTAAGGGTCAGACTGAAAATTTGTTTTCTGTACCATTTATTTTTATTTTTTTAAAAATTTATTGATTAGAGAGGGAGGAAGGGGGGGGAGAGGAGGAGAGTGAGAGGGAAGGCGGAGCAGAGAGAGAGAGAAAGAGAGAGAAAAAGAGAGAGAGAGAGTGAGAGAGAGAGAGAGAGAGAGAGAAACATTGCTTTGCTGTTCTACTTATTTACGCATTCGCTGGTTGTTTCTTGTACGTGCCCTGCCTGGGATGGAACCTGCAACCTTGACGCATCGGGACAATGCTCTAACCAACTGAGCTGGCTGACCAGGGCTCATCATCTATGGTGACCCCAATGTGGCTAAATAAAACGCTCCTGTATGCATATACACACACACCCCCTAGCACGAGGGTATAAGCCATTGCTGGGCACAAAGAAATCACAACAACCGGAAGGTCACTGTATGACTTCCAACAGTTAAAATGCAGGTATAATTATTCTAGCAACTGCTCCTCTCCAATCGGTCTTATGCCAAGTTCCCTGAGTTTCCTGTTTTGATTTCCCAGAGAGTCAACCCTGGCTTCCGCCTTTTGGTAGTCCCTGCTTTCTCCTGCACCAGTGATCAAAACAACAATCTGCACCTATAACACCGAATTCTAAAATCCTGATTCAACTGTCAACCAGACAAAAAAGTCTACTGCTTATGAAAATAAGCAACTTGGTTTACAATGTCTTTCCCCATGACGCTGCTGGAATTTAAAATGAAAATACGTATACTGAGATTTCCAAGTCACTTTATGTATATAGGTTCCCAAAAAGGAAAGATAGATCATGTCATCACTTTGAGATTGTTTTCACAAAGAGAGGACAACAGCAATACAGACTTAAAGTTATGTAAGAGCCTTGCTGCCTTCCTTAAACAAGTGTGGTTAATGGCACCTGGACAGCTAACGGGAAAAGTCAAAATTGGCTGGGACCCTGATGGTAATAAGGTCCCTAAACCATCTGGAAGGTAAGGTTAAATTTTTTTTTTTTTTTTTTTTTGGTCAAGGGAAAAGCGTTAGTGTTTCCCAGCTTGATAAGCAATGTTAACTGAACTGCTCAAAAATACTTTTTTAAACAATATATAGGGGTTAAAGCAATACATTCACAAGCATAACACTGACTTCAGATATACCTAGCCTGAGAAAAACGGAATCTGTGATGAGTACCTTTAATGAAGCACATGACTAACTTAAAAATTATGAATCAGTGCACATGAAAGTCCTAAAGCAGACAAGGCACAGTCCTTGTAACACTGAAAGTCTGGCTTCAGAATAAATAAGAATCAGAGTTTGAGAGGTTATATCTTTTTTTGTTTTTTTGGTAGTTATGTTCATATATTCTATTATCAAGGATTATGTAACAGCAGTCTTGAAAGGTCAAGTGCTTCCCAAAGACGTTTTTTCCCTAAACTTCATAAACCTCATAAAATGTATAAAATCCACCGCACGTCTGTCCTCCCTTCCACAGTTAACAGTACTGATAAATTGTAAGGACCTTATCAGTTTAACTCTGCTATGTCAAAATCTTACCGTCCACAGCAGTTAGATGTTGGGAGGACACATAATTGGACTCAGCATGTCTGATTCTGCAACAATGAGGATGCTGAGTCGTTTTTACGGTAGTCAATACTACAGAAGGAAAGATTTGGGGATGGTGACATTGAATACCATGTAGATCAATAGAACTGTAAAAAAAAAACAAACCCCATAGACATAAGGTGTTAGACATATTTCTAAAGTTTGGTAAAGACATAGTAGGTAAACTTATATCAAGGATTATCTGCATTAACGAACAATTCGCCCAGCGTCCCATCTTACCTAGGATCTGCTTTGTTTCTCACCACATAACCCCGTGTGTACACTATGAAATGCCTCAAATGAGTGTTAATTTCGTCTCTTATTTACTTGGAAAAAAGTTCTAAAACTGCAAAATGAAATCACAACTAGGTATTACTATCTGAGGTAGAGCAATTTATAACAAGTGCTTTAATTAGGCTTTTGAAAACTAAAGTAGCCTAAATCAAAAGTAAGTCCAACGACTACTTAAGGACAAGCCGTTCTCTCACACGGACACGACAAATCCGCATCTCTGTGCAACAAGGCAGGCTCACAGGAACCCTCAGTGACCCTGCTACTCCAAGTCTGGTGAAAACCCAGCACCGTGGGAGCTTCTCCTGGGGGCTCACTGGTGATGCAGATTCCCCAGTCCTAGTCCGGTCCTGGCCCACTGAAATCTCCGTGTGACCATGGAGCTCCCTCTAAGCACCCTAGGAGATTCGGTCTGTGCACGACACCTAGGCCTCGCCATGGACCTCGGGCTGCCTGGGGGAACATGGGTCGGGCAGAGCTGATACCTGTCCTCCCTGCACTTACATCAGGAGACGGCAGCAGATTTCTCGCTACGGGTCAGGAGGGAAATCTGCTGCACCATCTCAAAGATGGAAGGAATGTTAATAATGTAAATAGGAATGTAAATAATATGCCACATGCATTTAATCCCATTTTCTTGGGTGATCTTTGTGACAGCCCCTGGCCCCTAACCTCCCACAAAAAAACCCCCAAAAATCCTTTGAGGGAAAAAGTTCTATGAATAAAAGCTAACAGTATCATGTAGCTTTCCGAACACTAACTAACTGTCTGTGGGCAAGCATTACAGGCGGCATCAGGGGTTAGTTATCCGACAGGCAACTCCGAGCACAGGCTACACTGTAGGCTATAGGCCGAGGGAAAGGGGACCAAGGACAAACGCAGTGTCTGTGCTTTGCTTGTGTGAAGGAAACATGTGAAGTGTAAAAAGCTAAAAACGGAGTAACAAGCTCACAGATTATTAACAGCATTTCCTGAGGTAGGACTGAGACAGTAAATCTAGAGCGCGGAATAATTAATGGAAATTAAGGCCGTTACTTAGGTTTTAAAAAACCAAAAGAAGAAAGTCTATAAAACAGAAGCCATTCGTCGCTGTGTCCAAACACGTTCGGCTTCAGAGGCTATGTAAAATCAAATCTCCTTTGGTTTCCAGCAGCAGAAAACCGGAGATGAAACTTTGTACAAACAAAGCTTTCTTCTTTCTAATCTTTAATTTCAGCCTGAGTACATCTATGTTATGCAATGTAAGTTTCCAGAGTAAATTCTTAAAAACCTCATTTAAGACATTTATATCTTTTTTTCAAAAGTCAACAGCAAGTTCCCACAGTGTATCTAACACGTGTTTCGATTTATGTGCCTGCACCTTGAAGGCTGTTTAGAAGCTGGTCCCCCAGTTAACCGTAAAACAGAGTCAAGCTGGGGACTCTGAGGTGTACTGGCACGCGAGGCTCAACGCCTGTCTTCCAAATGGGGAAGTTAATGAACGATGGAAGCACCTCCACAACGAAAGGAGCCGCCTCCGAAGGCACCTGCGGGGCACGCTGAGGACAGTCCTCCTCAGGGCTGAGTCGGTGGCTGGGCTGAGTCGCCTCCCTGCGCGGCAGCTGAATCATTGTCACACTCTCACCCTGAATGTCTCTAATCTCGGATACAGATCTGACCAGCTCTCCTATACTCAGGCCCTTTTAAAAGTTTTTTTTTTTTTTTAAATAAAGGAGTACAGATTAATCAATTAGTATCTAATTACAGTGATATATTCCATTTCACATCCCCCGGTCTCAAAGTGCCAGCAGCGAGTTTGAGGCCAGCCTGCAGCTGGCTGGCTGGCGGTGTGGGTCCTCAGCTTCTTTCCACGGTGCCAACTGAGCTCTCGGCGCTTCCTGGGCCACAGACACCGCACAGGTCCTTTCAGCGCACTTGTCGTGTCCTGACACTGCCAGTCACTTCTTGCCTCCATCATGCCCATCACCGCCACACTGACAGCAGCACCACGTTCCCCCTGGCAGGATGACTCACCAACCCTTGTTTCCAGCGCAGGTCTCCGAGCTCCAGGTCCTTACCTATGCCATCTTCCCCGTGATTCTCCACAGGTGCCTCAAACACAAACGCAACCTCTACCTCACCCTACATCCCACAAAGCTGCTCTCCTGGTATTCCACGTTCTAGTACATGACACCGCTGTCTATCCTGATCATCATGCCCCCCAAAGCAGCTATCTTGACAAGCATCCCCACCTCCCCACCTCCCCAAATCTGGGAGTGTTCTCCTTCCTCAGCCTCCACAGTCAATCAGCCACGAAAGCCCACTGACTTGACCACCCTAATTACCTCCTGTCTGAACCCCCTGACCCACCCTGTCTTTTCCATCTCCAAGGCTGCTCTTAACTCCTCCTTGCCCATCTGTTGAACCATCCAAGGCATTTCTAAGAGCAGAACTCAGTCCCCAACTCCTCCCCAAAGCCTTGCTTGATTTTCTGTCTTATGAACGAACAGCAGCTCTTATTTGTCCACTCGATACAGGACATGGATACATAAGTGTCACAGGCTAATCTTTCATTAGCTATCTTTTTTCTACAGTATCTTGTAAAGAAAAAGAAATTAAACACAGGCCCAAATTACGAACCATTTAACATTACCTCTAAGAGCTTTTAGCTAAAACAAAGGAGGAATTTCCTAAGTCCCGCGCGCCTTCCTCCTTTTGCAAAACGTTCCCTGTGCAGTGCCCAACAGGAATAGGTCCCACATAACCCTATTATTTTTCCTATAACCCAGGTGCCGTGCGATGCAGTGATGGCTAAGAAGTGTATCAAGGAGCACATTTCATGGGTCCCATGCAGGTGTCCCGTTGGCTGGTCTCTGGTGATGTATCAGTGTGAACTGGATTATTTTTATTTTTCTCTACAATCTTCCACCTTCCTCGAGGGTCCTTATCACGGCGCTATGCATGTCGAACCTTCTTAATGAGTTCATTACATCAAAAATTACCTAAGTAACAAAGAGCTCTGCTTGAGCGTCAAAGTTACCTCGCCCGAACCAAACTCTCAGTCTTCCCTAAGTCTGCTCCTCCCCCTAGTGAAGGCCCTACGATTTGCTTAAACCCCAAATCTAGGAGAACTCCTTGGTTCCTCCTTCCCTCACCCCACCCCCTCCACATATCCACCAAAGCGTGCTGTTCGTTACAGCTCCGAATCATATTTCGAATAGAATCATCTCTCCATCGACAATTCTTAGGTTCCTATTGCTTCCCTAAACCACTAAAAAAGCCCTACACCTGAGGACTCTACTCCCATTCCCATTTTCGCATTTTCCCAGCCTCCCCACCAGTCTCTTCTCTGCTGTATTCATTTTTTAGAAGACGAATCAAATGACATCACACCCGTGTTCACAATTCTTTAAATAACTTTCCTATGTGCTCATCGTAACATGCACACACCTCAGGGTAATCTACAAGGCATCACATGATCTGGCCCTCACCACTCTCTCCCTCCCTTGCTACATTCCAGTCCCACAGACATTCCTGGTTTGTCTTGCTGTTCCTTTGATACGCCAGGCTCATTCTCACCTTAAAGCTTTCACATGTCCCACTCCCTGTGCATGGAATTCTTGTCCCTCCAATCATAAGTCTGAGGACTCCTTTCATCCACATTTCAGTTCAGATCCCCTCGCTTCACAGAAAACTTCCCTCACCTCCGTATCTACAGCGATTCCCCAGTAATCTCAGTAGTTCTCTCTCATAGCATTCTGATGACTGTTTTTCATAGGTCTGATTGTACTGTACCTCCTTGCTCATTTCTGCATTTATTGTCATCCTTCCCCTCCTGAATACGAGCTCCATGGGAGCTGTGTCCTCAGCAACTAGAACCCTGCCTAGTCCATATTTGGCACCCGGTAATATTTTCTGAATAGATAAACAGATGAATGGTTTCCAGGGTGCTTTACATCATTCCCTGAACTTGGCCTGGTTTCATATTTCTGATTACTTCTTGAATTTATGACAACTATTCTGAATTATAGTAACATTTTATTCCAATAGAAAATAAAAGCCAGTTATCCCTACCTGGAGTCATATACAATCTTAAAAGCCCAACTTCCTCATTGTATCATCGAGGTCTTTGGTGTCAACTGGTAACTACAATTACTAACCCCGGAGTGGCCCTTCCAGAAAACCCTTGTGGCAGCCACAGAGCCACGTACTGCTTTTGCTAGCCTGGTTCCTTTTCTGATGGGGCATCAATTTAACTTTTGCAGAGCTCAGTACAAAAAACCCAAGCCAATGATGGGTAGGTCCTGTGGCATAAAATTACAAGCTTTGCTCAGATCAAGGTGGAATCACTTGCAGGTCATTCCCTTTCTCAGTCTCTCTCTTCTTCCCTGGAGAAATACAGGTCATTCTGACAAACCATTCTGTACAAAACCATGGCTGGCTACTGCCCAGTACCCTATGTCCTCTGAATCTGTGACACCCTGATTTTATGATAATACATTCACAGATTTTTGGAAAGAAAACATTAGGTAAAATCCAGGACCAACTCCTTCCTTTTTAAATGAATATAAGGAATACACAGGAACTTTTTTAATACCCAGAAGTTGACATTACTCTCCATAAATCTAGAAGTATGAGATGGAAATGCTCTGCAATGACTGCCACGCACTTTTAAATGTTACTGTAGGTGTGTTTAGAATTCAGGTTCGGAACTTGCTCCCACTGCAGACGTGGGGACTCGTGTTTTCTCACACTCTAGCAAGAACACTGGCTCTCTTGCCTCCTCCCCAACCATACACCTTCACACTCTAAACTTCTCCAAAAAGTCCTCAAAATAAGGTGCTCACTGGAACGAACTATTCACTGTCCCATAAGAGACCACGAGGGTCAAGTCTGAATTACCAGGTCATCCATCAACACTGGACGCATCCTTGCTGGGCTCTGCAAAATCACCTGGGCTCTGCACAACCCTTGCTCCCAAATTCTTCTATCGTGCCTTCTAGAACTCACAGTCATTGTCACTAAAATCCCCTTTGCCATCATTCTCTTCTCCAGATGATCCCTTCACCTTCATGCTCTAATTAACATCTGGGTCCTCCTTGCAGCTCTTCACCCCTAGAGGTCCCCTCAAGTGGGAACAGTTTCATTTCCCACGTTTCATAAATCTTGGGGGTGAGGTAGATGTCTCTGCTCTCCTTCCCACTCTCGGATCACTCTCACCGCTCCCTTCAAAAAAGAAAACCTCGTTCATGTGAAACACATGCAGTCCAATTACATGCCAACTACCTATTGTGGCTGCATTTATCTGTGGAACTTCTGGTTCAGGGTTTCTTCCCTACTCACTGCTTCTGTCGCCTTCCCAGGCACCGCGAGCACTCTCTGGTGTGTCCTCAATCTCCGTGCCTTTCTTGTTCCATCAGACACAACAGGAAAAATCCAACCCCAGTTGAATCTACCTCTCCACCCACAATGCAATCTGCCCTGGAGCCGGAGGAAAAGCCCGCAACTCTGCTGGCTGGCCTCCCTGCCAATTTGTACCTCCTAGCCTGAAGTAAGCTGTGGCACTAGGAGGTGACCGTAACACATTTCCCTGGTTAATTCGCCCATCCCTCCCTGAGATGTCTGCTTTACATTTTCTCTCCCTCCTCAATTTTTCACACCTCTTTTTCCACCTCAGTGTCGGCGGACCTTGAGTTCTCCGTCTCTGAGACACAGGGACAATTTTGTTCCTCTCCCTCCTCAACGACTCTACTCCTGCAATCACCACGGCCGTTCTTACCTTATTCGTCTCTCCTTCTAGATCATTCTTGTCGCCATTCAAACATGTTGTAACATCTCCTGTAGTTTTAAAGTTCCTCTTTTCCTTATAGCCGCCCCCCCTACAACAGCCACCCCATTTTTTAAGTTCCACTCTGTCACAAATATCTTGAAAGAGTTTTCCCATTTCTGTTTCCTGCACTGTTCTTCTATGATTTCAGGTTACTGACCCTAGAATCATCTTTGCGCATTTTCATCCTTCCCTTATCTGTCAGACGACACTGCAGGTTCTTCTGTCAAAACAGTGTGTATCCACCTCCTCCTCCCTGCTGTTTCCTTGCCACCCCCAGTCCAGCTTGCGTGGCACCCCATCAAAACAACTGACGTGGCTCTCCAACGAGCCTCTTGACTACAGCCTCTCACTTGCTAACCCACTCCACATCGCCCCTCGACCCCAGCCTGCCTAACACTGACTTCTCCGTGCTCTGCCTCTCTCTGCTCATAACCTACCATGGTTTCTGGTGGTTCCTATTATCACGCATACGCTCCCTCCACGACGTTGAGGATATTTCATAATCTGGTCCCATCCCGCCTCCCGTCTTTATTTCCTATTAACTAGCAACATAAAACCTTGCTGTCTTAGACTACGTTCCCAAGTGCCTTACGTGTAAGTCATGCAAGCCTCACTTACACATTTTATTCTTTTGTCCACATCGTTTCCCTTTCTGGAATCCATCACCATCCAAATTCTAAATTGCTCAGATTCCATTTCATTCATCATACCTTATTATATGATTCCGGGTCCCATTTCTTGGCCCTAAATATCTTCATTAATTCTTTCATATGCAATATACACTTGACTATAAGTAGAGCTTTTTCTTCAAAGTTGTTTCTCAGAAAAGGAAAATCCCCTAATGCTGACTTCTTACGTGACCTCAAATACTGCAGGGTGCTTTATTTTGAAAAACAAAGTACTATTTGTAGAAGATACATTAACCTCAAGTGACCTCAACCAATCCTATTTCTGGATTATGTAGACCACCTGACAGAATGTGTTAACAAGGAAAACAGAGGTACAGAAATTTAATCAGCTACAGTAATTATTCCTGAGAAAAGGATCTCAAAACGGGAAGTGCTGTATCTTGTAAACAGCCCTTTTAGAATCACTTTAAAAATCAATGCAGTTAATCTCCACATTGTAAAGATCATAAATATACACCTAGCTAATTAAAAATGCAACAGTCCCAGTTTTATGTGAAAACACACTGCGTTTTAGAACAAAACTTCTTGTGATAATGTGGATGCAAAATCTGTTGCATCTCAACAACTCAGATGGTAGGAAGAGGGAGTGCTCAGAAACAGGGTGTCAGAAGACTTGGAAGGTCGCCTAAGCAAAGACAATGACAGTGACGCACTTGAAACACTTGAATGCCACACTTTCATGAAATGTAGGCAGGGCAAAACACAATCATCATCTAAATTGCTGTATTATTTTATATAATGCCGTTTAAAATATGTATGAGATACTAAATTAATTATTTAAATAGACATTTGACTACTGCGTCTACATCCCTGAAAGTTATACACTGAAGTTGGCAAAATCCCTTTTTTGGCAGGAAATGAGGTGGAGACAGGGGTGAGCAAAGAGCTGCGAGACGGCAGAAATGAGTTAGTTAACGGTGCTGTCTGTCCAAGTCACAATGTGATCGAAAAAAGGCTTTTTACAAGGTTAGCCCTAGGCTTCTCAGTGACCTACTGTGTGGAGTTCAGTTTTCCAATTTCCAAATTCAAGGTCAGACTAAATGTTATCTAAGACTCTGTGTGGTTCTAAAATTTTATGTCTATTGTTTTCTACAATACTATATTCCCTTTTAGTGATTCAGCAGCAAGGGTAAATACAAAAGAGATGCTACTTTAGAGGCTATTGTAAATTTCTTATTCTTTATTACCATCAAACATGACTTGGAAACTTGATGCAATTCAAAAACTTCGGTCCTGCTCCACTGCCCCTATGAGTTTGATTTTGGACCTTGCAAATCTCAGAACGGCATTATTTTAGAGATAAAGGTATGTTTAAGAGTGTGTCATTCAGTCTTTTTTTTTTCCCCCCTTCAAGTGAAACCTGGAGCTGAGAGAGAGTTCTGGGGCAAGCTGCAACCCAAGCCCAGGCCTGGTCCTTTGTTAATTCTGGGGGTGAGACACGGCACCAAACTCGGGGTATGCCGCTTGTGGATACTACTGTTATGAATCATATTTTCAAGTCCTTAATCTTTTTTTCTAGGTTTTATGTGTGAATGCACCAAAGTTATGAGCCAATTAATATACTTTTCTTGTTATTTTAATGTGATTCCTCACTTCGTTCTATAGGCAAAGTGCCCAATGATCCATCCACACTTACGTAATTTTGCCCTATGGCAAAACCAACCTCGGCCTTCAATCATCACACCACACAAGCTCTCCCATCTCATCTAAAGGGATAGACTTTCTTGCCAGATGATGGGCACTTCTAATTAGCACTCTCCCCATGGAGCATCTTCTTACGGTAAATCAAGCAGAATGGACCTGGTGACAACAGATGCTGATCTCGAGCACACCACTCGTGAAAGCTCCGTTACGCAGAGGTGACCTAGGCAAGCTGGCACCAAGGACCCTGCTCACACCACCCCGGTAGTGCCATTCCACGGCTCCCTGGAGACGCACAAGTCCCATCAGATCAGCACCTGGTCAACTTTATGTATCTTGTTTGGGATTATATAAGCTATCAATTTCCGTAAGCTTGGTTTTTGCCTTTTCGAGCACAAGTCCTGTCAGTGCTCAGGGTTCCACAATGCTAAGCTTATAATCATAAAAATTAGGACTTACCTTCAATCCTCTTCAAAGCTGAAAGGCACGTATCCTTCCTTGAAAACTCAAAGGGATTGTTGCAGGAACGAATGGTGACACATTCACATTTCCCATTGATTATGTTGCAGCCAGAGACAAGGTTTTCTTTACATGGTTCAAAACCAAGCAGCTGGTCATCATTCCAGTTCTCATCTGTAACACAATTAAGAATCACATAATGTTAGCTTCATTCAAAGAAAGGCCTGCTGGAAAGCAAAAATGGCCAAGGATGTCAAGATTAACATCTGCTTTTGACACCTCAATTTACGAAGAGCAGTTTGGCGGCCATCTTACAAATGAATGAAGCTCAAACCTCCTAATAACTGAGGAGACTGAAACGCAGCCACACACATGAACAGTTATGCTCAATGCATTACTTCTCTTATGTGCTATTATAATAATAATTGCGAGTACTTTACCATTTTTAATTTTAAACATAGATGCCTGGATTTTCCCATGTTCAATCAAAATTATAGGGTTCATATTAGTCCATCTACAAATTATCCCCCAAAAGCACGCAATTTTTTACTCCATCTGGTGGAGACCAACTTCAGGTTTAAATGGCTCTGAAACTTACTACACACCAAGGCAACTAATATAAACAATCAGATACCAACAACAGCTACAGGATACAGTCCTGACTGGTGTGGATCAGCTGACTGGGCATCATTCCACAAAGCGAAAAGCCGCCAATTCAATTCCTGGTCAAGGCACACACCTGGGTTGTAGGCTGGGTCCCCAGTGTAGGTGCTTACAAGAGGCAACCGATCGATGTTTTTCTCTCGCATTGATGTTTCTCTCCCTTTCTTTCTCCCTCCCTTCCCTTCTAAAAATAAATAAATAAACATCTAAAAAAAAAAGAATAGGACACAATGGTGGAGATGCCCTCCAGTGCGTTTCAGTAAAGACGTTAATATCCATCACCATTCACAACCAAAGCTAGAAATGACAACAAAACTGAGGACGACAGCCTGGTGAGAGGTTGAGAGAGTCAAATTCTGAACGCAAGGCCAAAATCAGTGTCCAGGTCATGGAATGGTGTAAGTATACTGTAAGAAGTAGACTACTACAACCAGCTTTCATGGGACTCAGCTCACGCAAATGAAACAAAAATGACAGACCGCAGACGGAATCAACCTTAATGACATTCCTCAGAGCCGAAACACCTCCTATAGAAAACCAGATTATTTCTCTATGAATCTCTGGGACGTTATGTAGGTTTTCCCCCCTCTTAACGTTATCTTTAGCAGCTACTTTATTGCCCTTAACTGGGTACCGACTGTTAAATAACATGTTTCTGATACCATATCTGAAGAGAATTTTTAAAGTGCTTGAATTTAAGATATCATAAACCTGTTGCTCAAACAAAGGTAGGTGGAAAGCCATCTTAAGAATGTGTTTTCTCCAAGACGGTAAAAATGAGCGGCTATGATTTTTATGGGGCTAACTTTTACTTCTGGTGACACTGCTGACTTACTGCATAAGGTAGGCAAAAGACTGTTTTCCCTCACTGACATAAATAATTTTCTTGTCAAGGGGGTCTCTGGAAGGATGTCATTTACAGCATAAAGAGCTGCAGGGTGATTCTTTGAAAAGGGAAAATAGAAAACCTCCTGTGTTTTAATTTCAGGAGATCAAGCTCACATAGATCAAAGTCTTAGCTCTTAGTAAAACGATTTTAGAAGTTTAAACAAAACCACAATTTATCTGTTTTAAAATTTGTTTTCCTATGTATTTTGTCTTTAGAAATGACATGAAGCATATATACACATTCCTATCACCAAGACAACAGTGAAATTCCTCTGAAAGGAAAACCAAAAGAGAATATATTGAAATAATTCAGTACGGGAAAGTTAGTGATAATGTGGTCTTCAGTTCTAACACAGAACAAACCTGCACACATAAATTATTTCTTAACTCTATATTTAATTGTTGACGTGCTATTCAGTACCACCAGCCTCATCCAGTTCAGCGAAATATGCCAGGAAGGAATTTTTATGACTGTATATCTAAACTTGTAACTCAAATAAGAGTGCAACCATAGGAACTTAAAAACTTGTAAGAAATTCAAGTAACATCTGAGCTACTGAAAAAGCTATTTCTCCTCTTTTCCCATATTCTGAGAAAAAAAACTTCATTACTATTTTTTTATAAATATGTGCAATTAACATATAACCAAACTGGGGATTCCGATGCAGATAGTTTTCCCACAATAAACATCCCTTCCCTCCATTATAAGTGGACCTCTCCTGTCCCCTGCCAGACCACCCGGGGCGTGCCCGATCTCGCCGGGGAACTGGAACTCTCCCGAACTACAATATCCTCAACCCAGACTCCAGCCGCCATTCCTCCACTGTCTGTCATCATGATCACCTTCCTCAAAAAACAAACCTACTCAGTGGCTGTCTCTTGCCAACAAGAAAAAATCCAAACTTCTTACTGAATACGAGAGTAAAAATAAAAATATAAACATAAGGTTCTTCATGATACATCCTGTAGCCACTTCTAAAGAGTCCTCTTTCACAAATCGCTCACACGTCCTCACGCTCAACTGCGCTGAGAGCTTTACCACAAACCATTCACTGCTTCTGCGCCTTGGCTCATGGGGTGTCATTTGCTTAGACACCTCCTTCTCTTGGTCCTCCGGTAACTCCTAGTCATCCTGTAAGACTCAGTTCAAATGATGCCTCTTTTGAGAAGTCTTCTCCAACTATGAACTGCTCCATTCCCCAAGCTCCTATAAATACCTACACAGACCTCTTGTCCCCTATGCTAAGGATTTTTGTGTTAAGTCAAACTTCCTCACTAGACAAAGAGTTATTCCAAACAGAGCCAGGTCTTACTCAAATTTGAACCCCGTTGGCCCCAGGATTTTGTATAGGGTTCAATCTCTCCCCCACCCCCCCACCACCTTTTCATGTCACTGGTATGGTCAATGCTGTTGTCTACGCTTTCCTTTTTAAACAGAAAATGTTCTGTTTAAAAATATGTCTATATGCATATAACATGATGAGGAAAACTATGTTTCCATATAAAAAATATGTCTGCAGAATAAAAAGTTTCTTTAAAGAGCTTATTAGTAAAGTATTGAGGCACACATTTTAAAAAAATGCTTAGACATGTTTTGGCCCTTTTCTCACCAGGAATCATCTGTCATTAGTCTGTTTCCCTGTGCAGCTCTAAGACTCCAGCCTCTTATCACCTGGCTGGCATCAACAGGCCTCCCAAGGAGTCCATCTCTGAGCTAATTTGTTTGCACTGCCAGATGCTCTCTCTGCCTCCCCACAGGAAGGCCATTTTTCCTGAATGTGGAATCGGAATTAAAAGGCAACTGCCCCGAATGCTCTCCCTGGCTCCTCACTGTTTTCTGCTCCGTTCTGAGCAGACACCTCTCAGCAGGAGTGACAAGCTGTCCTGAAGATGCACAGGTAAGCCCGCCGGTTCCCTCAGGGAATGTCACGGCCACTGTGTCCAGTCAGGAAGCACTGGACTCTGAAGCCACAAGCGTCTTATATGCTTTTATTTTCTTTTTTGAGAGGAACCCCTTCCATTCTGTGTCCCCATCCTAATCAATACCTTGTTTTTCTTCTTGGAAAATAGTTCCCTTGGCAACCACCATTTTAAAGGGCCAAATACAACATGCTTCTGCGACAAATGCTTTTATGTTTTTCTGTTACAGGACATTATACTTTAAAATCCTTTAACCGCCCACCGACAGGGATTGAAAGCAAAAATGTAGCGAGGTTTGACTAGAGAAATCAAATCTGAGCCCAATTGTGCTGCTGATGGTACTTGGGAAATCTGATGTTTTAAATCTCTCCCCCCTCCCCCCAAAGTAAATCCATGTTATACAGTATAAGGATCAAGGTTCTGATTCTCTGACATTGTTCCTGGCTTCTCCTTGGACTGGTGGTGGGGCGGTGTGGGGGGGGAGGATGGAGGGAGTTAAAAACAGTAGTACTGCCCTTTCTTTCACTTTACATCCAGTAGTTTCTTCTTAGTACTCTCCATGTGATAAGAATTCTCCCAGTCCGAAAGGTCAAGTCAACAGAGATAACTCTGAAAGTGTATTTTACCTACGTAACTTGCGCAAGATCCTGAATTGGGATGCTATTTCCTCTAAAAACAAAACGAGAGAAATCTAAAACTTTCCTGTATGCATTAACACCCACACACGTTCCGATGTGTCCAAACATGAACACTACAGCGAAGAGTCAGTGATATCCGACTGCTAACCTGAAACCTGCGCGTGGATGCTTAGAAGACATCTCCAAACGCGGTGCGTTTTCCTGAGACGGCCACTGTATGGGTAGGTCGTGGGTATGTCCCATCTCGTCCCGTGGAACGTTCATAAGATGCGTCATCAAGGACTGAAATTTAATAACTTGTACTGCTTCAACCAAGGGAATTCTTCAGGGATATTAATTTTTATGCTGTTTGCTGTTTTGTCATTAGGATTTACTGCAAGTGCATGGCAGTGAAGAATGTGGGGGTTGAAGGGAACAGTTTGGTGCCAGCAGCTCCCACACAAGCCAAGATGCTCACCGTTTCACCGACACTGCTTTGGCACCATCTGTGCAGATGGGGACACGCAGGATAAACGCCAGTAACATTTAATATGACTATGAAATAGTTTTAAGTGCATGCACTTGGAGTCCCCGAGGGTTCTGTGGCTCACACTTTGAGAACTGCTGCTCTAGAACTGCGGCATGTCTTGCTGGTGTACCTGGGCCAATACAAATAACAAAGGACACTCTGCTACCTCTTCTCTGAACAGTTACCACGGAACCATAAAAACGTATGTTCCTTTCATGTGATTCAGCTGATACATAACTGGTAGACTGAAAAATAGAGTTAGGAGAATGCAGAAGTTGGTGTTAGTTCATACGCGACCTTTTTTCCCACCATGTGAATGTAATAAAAAGATCTGGAGCAAATTTTCTCACAATTAAAGAAAAAGTCTTAGCAATAAGTGATCACCTTAAGAAAAGACTGCCAGTTTAAATCCCTCCCTTTAATACAAGAAAGGGCTGCCTTCCGCAACATTAAACTGTCCCAGAAGGCTGCAAGTAGAAATAAAAAAAAACCAAAAAAAAACCCTGGAGATATTTTCCTCTGTTTTTAAAAATCCTGATGAAGAAACTAATCTCGGATCTTATATTTAATTCAGATGAAACTGGTCTCCATTAAGTGAATGTCTTCAAGGCTTTGTGCCCTGAAGGAAGCAGCATGAGGTCAGAAGTGATGAGGCTGCAAAGGATGGACAGCCCAGGCTCCATGTGCAAATGCCACGTGTGGTTTACCTGTGTCAGTATTTATATATTTATCCTCTGTGTACACAGCTCCATGGGTTTTAAATGACCGGCCCCTAACCCTATTTTGCTTAACAGCTCTTGTTATTTTTAGCGTAGTGAATGATTTTGCAGAACATCTTTTTGCTTTAAGAATGCACATGTGGAATCGAAGCAAAAACACCTGTCCTTCCAATAGCCATATTCAATCACATCCTGGACTTGGTCTTTCTAAAGTATCTTCTAACATTCATGATAATGACCGAAATGTCTTCCTCCCATATTTGACATAAAAGATTTTAAAAATCTAGTTAGAGAAGAGCTTCAATCTTGAGAGTAGGAAAGGGAGTGTTGAGGGAAAGGATGTGAAGGAAGAGGCACCTTGGAACACATACACTGGATGTATGAAAACACATCCAATTCCGGGCCTGGGACACCTCGGCTCCAGCGGACAAACCCCTCTGTGCCTGGAGCTCTATTAAGCATCTGTGGCAACCCCGCCTGACTGGCCCCCCATTCCACCTCTCTGTCCGTCCAAACACTTTCCATCTGCTTGCTGGGGTCTAAAATTCCACTAACACGGAAGGAAACACCCGAGTATAACTGCACTTGCTGGACAAAGTACTATGTGTCCATCTGAAATACGACTTCCCGAAGGCAAAAGGCATTTGTATACTCAGAGCTTTGCCTTTTCTACCCTGTATCTGCTTAGGTCGGAGGTTTTCAACCTTTTTCATCCCATAGCACACAGAAAGTAATTACTAAAATTCTGTCGCATGCCAAAAAAAATGTGTTTTGCTGATCTGACAAAATAACAGATATAATTTTGTTTCATTCGGATGGCTATTGTTGTTCTGGTTATTCTAGTGCTTTTTTTTCGGGTGGGGGGGGTGTCAATCTAAGGGAATAAGAGGTCAGTGCCCCCGACTAAATAGTCAGGTATTGGATGTTTTAAAAATTCTTGCTGCACACTGGTTGAAAATCGCTGGCTTAGTTTAATGGAGTTTACTCCAAACCAAGATACAGCCACACCCCATTATGTGGCAATCCACTCACCAGAAATATGCTATAACAAATATTAAAAGGCAAGAAACAAATTCATGGTACACACTCTGAAGTTCACAGTAATGGAATTCTGTTGGCAGAGAAAAGGCTTCTGGGAATATATATCAAATTAATTCTCCAGCTGTTCACATATCCCTGTGACTACAGTAAGATGCAAATAGCTAATACTGGCATCTCTTTCCACACCGGCCAAGAAACTCCTGTGTAATGTACAATTGTTGCTCCAACTCTCCCAGTTCCCGGCTGGCTGTTACCAGGCGTTCAGTCCTGCTCAAGGAGGAAGAGAAGGCACTGAGCTTTCATTCTCTCTGCCTCAAGCTCAGGGCGGACGGACGTTCCAAAGCCTGGTGCTTCCCTCTCCCTCTCTTCCTTGCGCTGTAATCAGTGTAAAGCAGGAAAGAGAATTATAGCTATCAGAAATGGTTCACGTTACAAAAATCTGTCTTACAGGCCCTTCCATAAAGTGTTATGTCAGGTATATGTGGCCATACACTGGAATGGTCAAAGCCTGAATCTGAAACAATGGAAACACTACAGTAGAACACAAATATTGTTTGAAGTCTAATCTTCAACCAGTACAAACCTCTAAATTATTATAACAAACATGACCACTGATTCGTATTATGTCCAAATGGAGAAATCTTTGAATAATAGTACTGATTCAATTTACTAAATCAATTTACAGTAAAATAATGATAAGCAAATGTTCCACTGCTGTTCTTTTTGTCAGATGCCTTAGCAATCCAATTGACGAAGGAGGGTAGAGATGAACTATAGGCTGTGAGCTCACTCATTCACCCTCTCTCGCAATCATCCACCCCTCAAACAAACATCTGACTCCCGACAGAACCTCCAGAACCAAGCGCAGCGCTAAGGTTTCAATGCTCTGGGCACAGGTTTCCATCATTCTGACCAAAATCATAGCAAGGATGTGAATAAAATGTTTCTAGGAATCCCGAAACAGAGGAAACTGTTAAGAAAGGTGGATAATTTCCTATTTGATAGCAGGAAGTTTCTTCTCATTACCTGCTTTGAACACTACTCGGTCTTTAATCCTTCCTCTAGGTTTCATTCACCCTATGGGGACTAAATTCAGTATCATCTCCTCTCCCGGAGTTCTACTGTCTGTCTATTAAAATTAGTTCACTTATGGCAGCACAATGAAATGGCTCCTCTAATCTCCGCCGGCGGGAAGTGGCTTCTTTGATGCGAAAGATCTAGTTTGGCTTTTTTGTCTGTTATTGGGCTGTCATAAGGCTTAGCAAATAGTAGCTTGGCAAAATTAATTCCTGCAGAAGGAATGAACAGAAATGGGGTTAGAAGACAAGAGGGTTTGAATTGGTACAAATCAATCTGAATCTTTAAGTGCCAAACTTGTTCTGGAAAGTAAGAGCGGTGGTAAGGAAAAAAGGTCAATCATTCAGAAATAACAGAAGTATCTTTTTATTTCAGTCTTCCTACCTGTGAAATATTAATATTAGCTCAAGTTTTCTTTTAACATCGTATTGACCAACACTTCCACAGGTCAATAAATATTTATCATATGCCCAATAAGTGAATAAATATTCAACCACGTTAGACAGATAAGTAATAAACTCTGTTATCTCCCTTTCTACCACTTTCATGTATCATGATCATAATTAATGTGACACAAGTTAATGCTTCTTGCCAGAAAGGAACTTCTGGGTATGAATAATGTGCAGCGCCATTTCATAAATAGTAATGTATACGCTAACCTAAAACCAGCTAGTCAAATGGCCACAAGCAAGACAGAAGACTAGATGTGTGAATGACTTTTTTCTAGATCGCACTCATCCAAAAGTGTAAACTACTACAGTGAAAAGGGTAAATGTGACCAGAATTTCGAGTAAAAACAAAAAACAACAACAACAAAAAAAAAACATGGGGCTCTGAAAATAAGCATTTGAAGGATATACATTTTTCATTATACCAGCTGAACAGTCAGCACAGATAATGAGGCACATTCACGCCCCCCGCCCAAGATGAATCTTCTGGTAACAGTTCACATTTACTGAGCCACGTTTTTACGTGCCAGAAATTATGCTTGGTGCTTTCCATAGATTTACATGTTGGGTTGAGGAGAGACGCTAAGCAACATGGGTTTGAATTCCGTAGAGACTTATTATCATCAAGCATAGGACGGGGGAACTAAACAAACAGGGAAGTGGGGTAGTCAAAGGGGTGGGCAAAATTTCGAGTTCAAGTGAGTCCAGAGGACACAAGCATCAGGGAAAAGAAAGGAACGAAAACTGCCAGAGAAGGAAGGTACACTGCTCTTTCCTTATCTCACTGCGATGAAGCCTGTCACGAGTGAAAATGGCCTGGACCCCCACTGCTGCCCGTCATTTCCACAGGGGCAGGCAGGGGGCTCTCTATGACACTTTCTGAGCCAAACAAATGGAGTCACAAGAGCACCTTAGGATACGGCATAAGAACAGAAAATCCAACAAGATAATCTCAACTATTCTATCATCCAGAAAACAAGGGTTTCTTTGTTAAGGCCACAATGCCTTAATATACAGTGTGTATAGCAACACTCCTGGGGAGCAAATAATGTTTTTTTTAAGTACACTTCTCTGTAAGTAGCATTAGGAAACTTTTTTCAGGGTGATAATTTTGTGAAATCGGTTAGCTGTTGTTGTGTAAGAAATGTTTTTACAGGTCAACTTGACCATGCTGTGAACTTTACCTTAATAATGTATCTAAATTCTTTAAAGTAAACCAAGTGGAAGATGATAAGCGAAAGAGTGATCAAGTTTAAATTCCAACAATTATATTCCTAGCTGATCCTTACCACTAACTACAGTACTGTTTTTCCAAGAAACATCATCCTTAAATATTGGGTCCCGAAACCCAAACCTTTATATTCTTCCGGGAAGTACGGGCATCTCTATGTCTGATCTCATTTATTTCTATACACTCCATGAATGTCCTGCTATCTGGTCCCAGTACAAAGCACAATATACCAGCAATATTCAACGAACATTCTGTGTGTGTGCACAATTTACAATTTCCTACTGTTCCCCAGTTTCATCATAAGTGAAAGTTTGATGTACAATATATTTCCAGGTTTTTCCCCCCTAAAACATCATTAAAATCCACACTGCTGCTGTTTATTTATGTAGGAAGTAGTGTTATAAATTAGAAATGAAAGTTAGAGAGACAACTGTAGTGTATCATGAAACTTCATGCTGTGCAGGACCTGTCAGATACATTCATTTAAAGGCACCCAGCCCTTGAAATTCATCCTAGAACTCTCCACCTAGAAGCAAATGGAAATCAGGGGACAACAACAACCAGGTCTCTTGTCTCAGGGTATGTCAAGAAATGAATATTAGTATCTTGGGAGCACCTGATTTACACAGCAATGATTTAATCCAGAAGGTTCATGTGCAATAGATCATATAAAGTAAATATAACAAGACCGTAGGAAGACTAAGAAATCCTAAGAACACATTTGATAACTACATTTGCACATTCCTCACAACACTGGAGTTTCCTTTGCATAGTAATGGGACTCTACACCTAACAGACAGACGTTCAGCTCTGATTCACTGAGCATTTGGTTTGGGGGTCTCAGCGATGACCATGCTAATAGTATCAACAATATGTAACGGTCTTTAATGGCTCCCACCTGCCTGAAAGGTCAAGTCTGGCTCCTCAACTGATAAATGAGGTGGCCCCAGCTCACCTTCCAGTTAACTCCCATGGCACAGCCAACAGTTCTTCCCTTCCAGGCCACCCGGCCTCAGGGCTTTGGCCAGCTTGTTCCCTCCACCTGTAACATCCTCTCCCAGGTATGTGCCTGGTTCACTCCCTCACTCCTTCCGATGTCTGATCAAACTCAACTTCTCAGCAAGACTTTCCATGACCACTTTATATAAAACTGCAAACCACACACCGCTGTCCCTTCGGGCTGGTAGGGATGTGCATCTCTGTTGTTCATCGCTACAGGTCTTTGCACATAGTAGGTCCTCCATAAATACTAACTGACTCTAGTCCCAGAATACATGGTACATTTTCACTTTGACAGGACTTCGCTGATATCATTTCCTCTTCGGAGGAAAGACCTTTTCTCCCCTGTTCACCGGGAAATCTGCTACCACCCTGCCGTTCTCAGCTTAAATATCTTCTCCTCAAAGACACTGATTTACTTGCTTTTCTGCCACCCGCAACATTTCACTCATCCCAACGCATTGTGCTATTGGTCAGCAGCTGAATTTTGAGCTTCTTCAGGGAAGAAACTGTGACTTAATCATTTCTATATCCACTCCATGCTAAGCTCAGTAGATGGCCCATGGCAGACCCCCATCCCCACTCACTAAATGGGAAACTAGAGCAGGTGACCACCCTATGAGGTCGCATTGTCTATTAATGATACCATGTGAAAAGAAAAGCAGCAGCACGAAAGATATTCCGTGAGTGTCTAAGATTCACGCTTGCTTAAGTGCTTCGATACTTATGCATGTATAGTTAATATCTTTCTGGAATATTTGACATGCAAAAGAATAAACTGTATAGTAATTTATGCCTCCAGGGACTTCAGAAGCAGGTATCTCTGGGTATTTTAAAACATCGCGGGGTCGAAGTTAAAACTGATATATTTCCACATTTCACATTAGAACGCACGCATGCCTGTGCAGAGAAGAGCTATTTGCACCCAAAAGGGAATGTAAATAAGACCCACGCGAGTCACCCGCTCCTCCTTTCACGAGCCAGAGCAATGTGTGTTCCTCTGTGCAGCCAGATAGGTGGGTTTTTTAAGATTATGATTCTGCAATGTTATTCTATTTAGCCTTCATAGTGTAAAAGAAGTCACTGGAAAACTCTGAATAATGAAACTTACAATTTGTGGAAAGAGATTTACCTTAACTCCCACCTAAAAGGTTAAAAGTTGTCTATTTTATTAGATTCAACATGTTTCGAGAACTAATGGTTTTTAGGATATAAAAGCAAATATCAAGTGTAGACAATGCCCAAAGGGTGCTCTAATCAAATCCATATCCTATTTATCTTATAATTAGGATTACCAATTTTCAACAGATCAGAATATGGAGAAATATGTAGCTTCAAACTTACATATGGGCACTTAATGTGTTCTTTAATAATTGTTTTTAACATTCAAATTTACAGATCGGTAGATTCTCAGGACAGACCGCAAGATAACCACCTTGATTAGTGAGACACCGGCCTGCGTAACCTGCTAATCCACTGCTGGTTTTCGGTATCAATTAAGTGGAGGAAGGGGTAACATATTCCCAGGTTTGCAGGTCCAATGAATGAATCTAATAACCAAGGTATTTCTGCTTAATACCAGGTCATCTATTTCTAGGGTTCTGTAAAAAGTTATGTGAGAAAGGAGGAAGGGCGATTAGCACCCTTCCTTCGGAGAGGATGTGGCATGACACCTAATAATCCTTCAAGACAACCTGGGCACGGGAAGGGTGAACTGACTCAGCATGGAGAGATTCCAGCTGCATGGGAAACCCAATCCCTTCAGGTATGGCGGCAGGGAGGATGTCTCTCCTCTTCGACAGGTGTTTCGGAAACACTCTGCCGGCTACCGTTTCTATTCTTTCCCCATGAGCATGAAAGGTAATTTTAAACATCCCCCATGAAAAGCTGGCATGCCTTCCTGGCAAACCTCAAGCCTACTTTGGCAACAGCATGGCTGGCTCCTGCTTCCACAAGGGTTTGTGCGAGGAGGGTTCAAGCCCTTGCTATGCACCCGAGTTCTGCCAGACTTCAACCGGAAGTTGGGGATAAAAGGCTCCCGTTTCCTGCAGAGGGGCAAGGGGCTGGTGGGACATCATCCCCCTGAGGCTTGACCTCACAGCTCTGGAAAATCTCTTTGAGGGAGGTCACTCACCTGAGCATGGGTCGGGGGTCCCATCATTGACAGAAACAGAGCGGGACAGGTGAGTGTCAACTGGCCTCATACCCTAATAGGCGGCCACCTCCTGTACTAACCCTGTCTCAGCACAACTCTGTCTTGCCAAGGGCTGGCATGTTTAAAAGCACTGGGGCCTCAAACTGGGGTCTAAGTTTCTTCAGGCGGGTCTTTCCCACCTTTTAACATACCTGGTTTCTAAAGTGACAGGTGTGTCATCTGCACAGCGGCAGGACTCCCCGTGCTTCACCCTCACGTTCACCACCGCCTACAACAGTTTCTCCTGCCTGCTGGTCTGCTCTTCCTTCTAAAATTCCCCGGGGCTCTGCTCTGCCGGAGGCTCCCACCCACTTCCCCACCTGGTCCCTGAGGGGTTAGGGAGGTCACCCTGTCCTGCCTGGCACTGGGCACTTCCTTTCCCTCCATCCCACCCCGAGGCCGTGGGGCACTCTCCCTCACCCCGCCCCCGCAGCCCTTCCTGTTTCCCAGGCCAGGTCCATCCAGGACACTCAACTGCCAGGGGTCAGAGTGCCGCATTCCTGTGGCTTCACACCCCCACGGAGAGGGCGCCGGATTCCTGCGTGGGGGGTGAGGTGGGGCAAGGAGGCAAGCTGGGCGGTGGGAGGGAAAGTTCAGCAGAGGCCGGTTCCTTCCGCAGGCTCACGCCCACCGCTCTGGGACCTCGGTCACACGGCGGGGAGGGCGACAGGGGCCCAAGAGCAAGTCCCTGAACCTCTCTGGGCTCAAAAGGAGGACGAGGCCATCCATCCCCCCACGCGCAGTAGGAACAGTAGAAAGCCTAACTCGACACAGCACTGTGGGCCTCGGCCCCACAGGCAATAAAAGGAGGGGCCGGCCTGGAGGTGTTTTTCTGAGGGCCCTTTCGACTCCACAATCCTCTGATGCCTGGTACAGCAACAGTTCTCTGACCTCACCCACTTTCAAGGTCTGATGTATTTTTGGCTGAAATAGAATGCCACTTTGCCTCAGAGGGCAACCAAACTTCCTCAACCTCCCCAACCAAAATTCTCCCCTGGCAAGAGTGGATTACCCCGCCTCTGGCGCAACTGTCTCTCTGGTGATCTCTGTGTCCTTTGGGCTTTAACTCTGCAGAGTCTGGGCTCCAACCCGAAAGCCCTGGCCTCTCGTCAACCCCTGCTTCTAAGGCCCCAAGGCTCATAAAATCAGGCTCCAGGAAGTACATTCCATCAAGATCGCCCTCTGGACATAAGTGCCACAACAAGATGGGACTTGACAACTCAGACTCCACCTGGACCCTGGGGGGGCGCTTAGAGAAGTTCCACTCCACTGAAGCCAGAAACGGGAGGAATGAGGCCTTGGGGCCCAAACTGGTCACTGTGTGAACAGGTGAAAAAGCTGACCTCAGTCTGGGCGTGGCACCCTCTGCCTCCCCCTTCCCCCACCACAGACCCGAGATATTCAAGGTGACTGTCTTCTTCTGGAGGATGGGGAACTGAGTGCAGAACCTGGCTGGGTTGGCACGGGGCCACCTTGCAACAGGAGTTGGCCCGCTCATCAGCTACCTGACTGGGGGCAACAGAGTGTGGCAGGAAAAAAAGATACGGTGCTGGGGAGACTGGGGAGAGGGAATAAAGGAAGATGAAGTCACTCAGGGCTGCCATTCACGTGTCAGACAAAGTCACAAAAAGCACGCTAGCGGGGTTCTGCATCTACATGACACTCTGTGAGGAAAACACCCTGGGTGGTCAAATCCCACTAACTGTGTATCTTTTCCCTTTTTTACAACCAACCGTTGCTTTTAATAAAACCCCACGAGTGAAGTCGGACAGCAAAGATGAAGTCTGTGGATCAGATGATAAAAACGATCCTATAAAAAGGTATCCTGATGTAGCATCAACTCATTTGAAGCAACGGCTGTTACTGAAAACAAGACTGATCAATTTTCACCACTTTCTTGTCCAGCCAGGATTCAACACAAAACACTTCCCTTTCTTTACTAAGACCCAAACACTAGTGAGGGAATATGCTTTCTGTGTGGTAAATCATCTGGAACTAACCAGGATGTGGACTCCCCCGCCCCCGCCCCAAGTCCGTAGCCCCTTTCAGAAGAAAGGGGCTCAGGGTCCCGTGGAGCAGGACCTGCGCTCTGCCGTGGCGGGCTGCCCTCCGGCGCTGTCACGGGCCGCTGTCGCCGTGCGGACTCTTGCCTGCGAGTCCAGGCTGGAGCTCCCGCAGAAGCAGTCAGCTGCCCCTGAAGTGTGCCCTGCAACAGCTCTTTGACAAAGACCAAGTTTTCAATGGACCACTTCCATTTGGGTGAGAGAGATGCAAGAAAGACAGATGGCCACTGTGTTCTCCGTTCTTTCTGTAAAACGAGGAATCCTTCAAACCGCCTGTGAAATCATCTTGCTACAGAAGAACCACACTGCACTCATCTGCAGTGAAACCGATCTCCTTATTTATTTATTTAATTGTAGGATACACCATCGAGTTCTTTAAAAAAAAAAGTTATTAAAGTGACAACAGACAACAGAAATGGCATTTAAAAAGCCAGGGAAAGTGGTGTTTGAATGAGAACGTGTGTGAGTGTGTTTCAAGCTCTTCCAATTTGTCCACAGCAAAAGAACTGTTACCACTATTGCGATTCTGTCACATAACTCGTGTTTTGAATTGGCGAATACTTTTTAAAATGAAAAGCTGCACGTACAAAAGACTTCAGGTTCATGCTCCTGTCACTTGTGTAAAACCCTCTTCCCCACCACCTCAGCTGGGCAATTTGGGGACCGTTTGTTCCTTTCATGGTAGATGAGCAGTAACTCTGACAGCAGCCCTCAATTTCAACGCCCTACAGCAGGAGAGAAACAAGCATACTAGGTAGCATCTGCCTCGGGGAAAAACCATGAACAAAACTTCCTCCTAAGCACCTTCTAGCCATCAATGTGATATAACGTGGGGGGAAAAAAGTCCCATTTTTTACTCTTTAACTTAAAAGCATTATTTACTGAGCAACTACTACTTGTGTGACCTCATGGTAGGCACTAAGTGGGCAAGAATATATTCAATTAAAGAGCCCCTTTTTACCCATCTCCCACCTTAAAAGCAAACATAAGTTAGACGGTAGAGCGAACCCATCAAGAAAGGGCAGAGTGTGGTTAATATAGTCATCAAATACGCTGGAGTTTGAAATGTTCCAACAACGATGCTTACTAGAAACATATCACCCAATTAAGCTGTTTTGCCCTTTCAAAATTACCCTGGGAGGCAGTAAACGTTAATCAAACTTCTGACACGCTGGGTATGTTAGGTCTGATGAACAAATAACAGACACGTGGTTACTGATATTGAACGTGGAACATCCTGCTGCCCTGCCCCGCCCCCCCCACCCCCGGCCAAGGGATACATGCCCTCATGCCTACAAGGTTTCCTTCAACTAAACATGACGAGAGACGAGGAAATCATTTTCCACGTTTTGAACATCACTCTTGTTCCACAAAACATTTAATGAGGACCTGTTATGTATAAACCATAGTGTTCAATGCTGAGGTGCCAAGACAGAAAGACGACTAACATCTACTATGTGCTGACTATGTACAAGGCACCGTTCAAGTGCTTTACATGAATGAGTCAGCTTAGTTATTCCTCAGAACAACCCTACTGAGGCAGATGCTATTGTTATTCCCATTGTACAGATGGAAACTGCTCACAGAGGTCAAGGAGTCTGGCCAAGAGAACACACCAGGCAAGCCGCAGGGCTGGACTACGAACAGACTTCAGAGCCAGAACTCTCACTGGTGCACAATAGTGCCTTTCCTAAATAAAACCTTGCTTCTCCTTAAGGAACTTATCATCATCTACATTCCTCCTGAGGAAGTCATATCCTCTGGGAAGTTTTTCTTAAGACCGCATCTCTAGCGCTCCCTGACAAATGGAAGCAATGTGTGCTAGCATATAGGCAGGGTAAAAACCCCACCACATGCTACACATACAGGTGAGTAAGAAGCCCCAAGACTAGGGTGCGTGAAGGTTTGGGGAGCAAGCAAGAGGGCTGAGGTCCAGGGCCGGTACTGGGAGCAGCCAACACCACGAATGAAGGCAGGTCAGTGCCCCAGACGAGCGGAGCTGTGGTCGGGCTCCCTGGGCAATGCCCTCAAGTTGCTAACAGCAGACAGCACCTGTGTGCAAGGTTTGGGGTTGGCCAAGGCGGCAGCTGGATGTGGGCCCTCCTGAACCCACATGGGTGGGCACAGGGAAGGGGGTTCAGAACTGTGTCCAGGAGAAATCAGTGACCAACCCACAGACAGACGAGACCCGGGACCTGGGGCTTTGGGCTCGGAAGCGGCTGCCCTCGCTCCCGTGGTGCCCTGGAGATGGTGATGCACAGACAGAGCCACAAACCCCCACATTCCATGGCTCCAGCCCTAAAAGCTATGTGCTTCTAGTATTTATATAACTGTCTTTCCCCAAGACATTTATTGTTTTTTTTTTTTTTCTTTTTAAATCAACTCTCCTGGCAGGCCAGAAAGTTATTTGACTACAAATTCAGAAAGAAAGGGGCCAAAGTGGCCGTGGTCGGTGCACTGGGGAGACCTTGGAGACACCCACCAAATGAGATCCAGACGCTGAGCGGCGCCCCTTGGAAGCACGAACTCCCAAGGGTAAAAGCGTGAAGCTGCTATAAACAAATCCATCCATAAACAAATCCATCCAGCATTTACCCCTGGCGAGAACCTCCGAGTGTGCGACCTCCCTGAAACTATATTTATGCCTTCTCCCACAGTCTCACATCTCAGCAGCCAGAAATAAACCCAGGGTTCTCAAACCCGAACCTTTCCTCCTCCCCTCTCATCCAAGCTGGCCAAGTTCCAGGCTCTGTAAGCAGGGAAATGCAGCCCAGCCACACTGTATCAGCCCTCACCTCGGGCTGGGACACTGTGCCCAACCCGGAGGCTTTACTCTGTGCCCCACCACAGAGAACGTGCAAGTCAACTTCAGTATCCACTGACTGAAACACTTAGAATCACATTGTTGAGAGGCTTCTGAAGAGAAAACACAAGCCATTCTGATTGATGATAAAGAACAACTGATTAATGATTAACTGTTTAGTGTTGGAGACAATGTACTGATTCCCGCCTTTAAACAAAGTTTTTATAAATGGTTACAACAAGAGCAAGAAGTCAAACTTGGGCCAAAGTTTAGGAGAGTCCCAGGCTCTCTCTCTCCTGCTCCACAAACCTTTCCCCAAAGAGTGGTTGGCCTTCCCACATCTTGTTATTCATCCTAGAGACACAATCTCATTATATATATTTTGGTGGTGGTGGTGGTGGGTGTCAACAATTGCTTGGTATTATTAAACATAAATATCTATTAAACTCTGTGCTTTAGCTTTTCAAAAAAAAGTGCACATTTGTTGACTTTAGTTATGTTATTGTCCCATGATGTAACTAAAATTCCACAAACATCCACGGTTAAAGTATTAAATTTGATGTGATCTCTCTTACAAATGTTTCAGTTTAAAGTATGCTTCTTTATTTTACATCAATAGTTGGTCCAAGAAGTGTTTGCTAAATTCCATTGTGCACACACAATAGCTTTGCTACATGTGGCTTAAAGGAGTCTTAACAGGCGCACTGTCTCCAACAGACGCGCAGCCAGGTAAAGGGTCAGTGTTTCCTGGATTGAATATATTAATTGGCAGGTGTCACTCATGATTTATAATTCAAAGCTTTCAAAGACTTATAATTCAGAAACAGTAACTTAATATTAAAGGAGTAATCAAAATTTTGTCTTCCTTTTGATAAACTAAAAAGCACTTCAAATTTATTTAAAACACATCTGAAGCCTGGTGATTTCATTTTGCTTACTGTTTGCACAACTGGTCTTGAGTCAGATTTTTTATTTTTAAATAAAGATTACAGAAATGAATCTGAAATATTACAACAGATGCTACATAAACCTTTTGAATGTGAAGCCAGTATCTGAGTTGTAAAAACTACTTATTAATATATCAGCCAATAAAAATAGAAGGAAAAAATGTCTTTTTTCCTCATAGAATTTCAGCAAACTTAACCCCGAAAATGATCCAAGTTTTTCCAAATTTTATGTATGTACTGCTATTGGATAACTTCTGGGCCTCTGGTTTTCATTTATAAAATGGTAGAAGTGGAAAACTATTTTAAATCTTCAGATAAAATTCTTGGTAATAAGAGTATATGTCACACGCACGCAAAGCACAGAGGTCAAGAATTAATCTTGACGGTAATAGCCAGTCCCTATTTAGGATACAGTTAATTATATCCATTTTTCATACTAAATAAACATTTGCACTCCAATAATGAACTATAAAAAAAGCAACAGAATTAAAATGTACCTACCCAGAGGGCTGGCTACTTGCGCAAAGCCTACAGATTACTACTTAACAGAGGAAAAGGTTAAAAAAAGGTTCAATGCCCTAAAAGTCAAAACATTCTTGGTGGTAGCAAGCATTTAAGACAAAACAACGAAGGGCCGCAGTCCGCATGCCCCCGCTGCCCTAGACACAAAGGACTGGACGCATGGGTAGAGTCATCAGACCCTTAGTAAAGGGAAGGGGACAACCGCGTTCATCGGCTTGCAGCGCCCTGGCACTCACGGAAACAAATTAAGCTAGCTACACAGAATTTTCTCTTAAATTCACCTGGAACAACCTCTCCCCCCGCCCCCTTTTTACCTTTTTTATAGTCCTGAAAGGAAAGGGGGTAAGGAAATAAAGTGGAAATATATAGTCAGTACACCTCCATTAGTCAGTTTAAGTTACAATAATGAAGACTACAGAGTAACATAGAAAGATGCATCTGATGTAATTTTAAGTGCAAAAAAGCAAGGTACAGGATGCACGATAAAAAACGTGTAGAGAGGAAGACCAGACAGGGCACACATAATACAAAAACACAAAACTAGCTGTGACAGGAACAGGAGCATTTGAATTGCTGTTTCTCTTCTCTATTTCCTAAACTGTCCAGTAAAGTTATGTTGTCTTTATAATAGTTTTCTTTAAAAAAAGTTTTTTTTTTAATTTTAGGTAGGGGACCTAAAAATTTCCCATGACATACATAACTAGTCATGGGAAATAATAAGATGTTCAAGAAATAAAACTACAGGGAGGGGATTTAGGTACCACCTTTCAGAGGGACTGTTAAAGGGGCGTGGGTGGGTCTCTTTTTATAAGGCACAGCCCTTTCCCACATACAACTGAGCTCCAAGAATCTCTGCGTGTGCAAAGTTCTAAGGAATTTCTGTATCGGTCCTTTCTGATGGTTCACCTTTCCCAGCACAAGGCATGGGCAGGACGCCCGCCCCTATAAACCTGATGCAGCACCTTATTAAGTACAGAAGACAAGACAAAGGGGCGAGAGGCCCACAGCTTTATGTAAGACGCTTAGGAGACGACCCACATGTATTTATTTATACAAATAAATTAATGATGGCCAGAGACAGAATTTTTGTTGTTGTTGGCATTCACAGAACCTAACGGCTTCAATTAGAAGAAAATGCTACCTATCATCACGAAAGAATGGACATAAAAGAGACCATCGGGACAAAAACGTGGATCCTGAGAGGTTTTTTTTTCACATGTGTGCATGTTGCATATATGGATGTGTACATCTGCACACATCACGTGATCTGTAAAGTGTGCACAGCTGTCCACTGTAATGATGCAGTTTTCCACTGTAATGAAAGACAGAAAGAAAATGTCTATGTTTCCATTAACTCTAAATCACACACAGACTCGGGGACGCCTCCCCACTGCATTCTGCCAGTCCACCGGCTCCCCTGCAAGGCTTTCCCTGGGTCACGGGCGACTTCATTTCCATCCCTCCGCGAGCCCCATCTGCTTGCCTTCTCTAGCACAAATGTGACCTTTTCTCCCCAAGCACTGCCTCTGGGTCCAGATGTCGGTATGACAGGGGAGTAAAGGCCAGTTCCAGAAACTGATTTCCTCCAAACAGCTCTGAGAGATTCTTTTGGGGACTCGGGGACACTCAGCAATCTCTACAGCTTAAAATGGATCTTGGTGGTTGCACTTCGCACCCCCTCCTCCGGGTCTTGCCTACCAGGAAGTCTACTTTTCAGTTACGAGCACTGTTTACCTTGGCTTTCAACCTGAGGGCCACTCCCTCCTTCAAGTGTGTTTCCCAGTCCTGAGCCTCCATTCATTTATTTTATTAAAGATCGAGGGTAACTGTGCTATACTCTAGCAGCAAGAAGAGCTCTGGGTCCTTCAACTATTACCTTAAATTAACTGAGGAATCACAGGTTCTAAGATACGCACATCTCCGACTTGGGCAGGACCTGCCATCAACTTAAGTACTCTTGCTCCCTGGTCTGGGTGTCAGCTTTTAAATTTTCAGTACTAATGAAACCACATAAAAGTTTTAAAGAGTTACAGGAAAATCAACAGTGGACCCACAAAAAATTACCTTTGCTTAGAATCTTCACTTTTCATGACATTATAAAGAAAGAGAATTCTTTGCCCTCCTCTTCCTTCCCAACACTTTTATTAACAACAGTGGCAATTTATAAAAGGTTCTAAAGTAGATTACTACAAAGACACCAACCATGACAATAACATTATGAACAATTATCATCAAGTGTGAGATGAGAATCTTAAATGTGGAAAAGATGAAGTTGCTTTCAGCAGAGACATCAAAACTAAACTTGCCCTAAGAAAACAGGGCTCTCTGGGCACATTCACTAGTGAGAAAAGGGTAAAGGTGCCTAAGTTTCTTCCTGTGATTATATGTCTATGACCCGATATATTTTTATCATAGTCAAATCTTTTTTTTTTTTTAATTTTGTTTATTTTTAGGGAGCAGGGAAGAGAGGGAGAAAGAGAGGAGGAGAAAGAAAGGGAGAAACACTGACCCCTGACTGGGAATTGAACCAGCAACCTTTCGCTTTGCGGGATGACACCCAATCGAGCCACACGGGTCATGTGGCTTAGTGCCAAATGTGTCACCCAAAGGCTGTAATTCACTGATGTACCCTTAAGTGTCTAATGTCTTACTGTCTTAATTTGTAAACCACCTTAAGACCTTTAGAAAGTAAGCAAACAAACAAAGCGTTCCTGACTGGTGCTGAAGGAAAAACAACTCCACACTGCTAAATAACAAGTTGGGACTCCATCCATGAGTCATCAAGGATTCCTCAGTCCCTGAAGTCACAGGGCTTGGAGTGAATCCAAATGGGATTTTGCTTTTTTAAATTCCTTATATTGCGTTCCTATGGACTTCCTGTTCAAACCATTGTGAGGCACTTTTATTATTCACAGTCGCAGGCTTCCACCCTTCTGCTGTGGGCTCAGGATTTCCTTCCCCAGAGAAATTCCAGAGGACTTTTGGAGATCACCTGGAGCAGTAACTAGGTTGCTTCATGTACTGGCCTGGCACTAAAAATTCAATGCTTGTTCATTAAATTACACTCCCTCCTGACCAGTCAACATACATGTTTAAGACCCAATCCTGGATTTCCTGAAAATAAAAAAGTCTGTTTCATTATAATCAATTATTCAATGGCCATCTGAAGGGCATCTATAAAGTAATTCCTAATTAATTGTTTATCAGTTGTTTACAAGCAGTTGATCACCACGGTATCTCAACAGGTCAGTGCACTAGATCCCTGGCGGTAAGAAGGTTACAAGCAGCCACCACGAGGCAAATTCTTACAAGCTGATGAAGGGCTGGTGAATGAAAGATGACACCTTTATGACAAGCTGGCAAGAAGAAAAGTGCTCACAAACAAAAATAAAATACCTTTAAATAGTTGCCAAAATAAACACAGCTGAAACTAACCCATCACGGTAAAACTGGAAAAATAAATTCTAAGAATTTGGGGCAGGGGGAGAGGAAGAGGACAAGGGGCGCGGTTAACCAGTTTTGAGCTTCCCTCTGCAATAATATGATTTCTCCCTGGGATTCTCTCAACAGGTACTGTCGTTTGTTTCAGTTTCCACAATGCAAACCAAACAGCTCTGATGGAAAACTTTTTGTATAATATCTTGGATGACCTTGAGTCTAGATTTAGTCAACAAATGCTCATTGAGTTCTTCCTGTGTGCCAAGCACCAGAATGACACACAATCCTGGCACTGCAGTGGATTACAATGAGGCAGGGACTCAGAAATATGAACTCTAACACACTGTGAAAAGTGCTAAAACAAGGGAGGGAGAAAGTGCTATTTGTGGGCACTGGGGGTTTGCGGGGGGGCAGTGGTGGCATTATTTTTTCCTGGGCAGGACAGGAAGGCTTCACAAAGGAACCAGCATAAAATGGTAAGGGCTGAAGGATGAGAACGGGTTTAGAAAGATGTTAAGATAACTTCAGGCATTTGAAAGCCAACACCACACCTATTTTCCAATTGCTGGCTCTGCCCCCACACCTTTGGTTGCAACAGATATTAGACAGTATTTGTCAAACATACCTCCTAATTTTCTGTGTTCTCAAAGGGTCTCTGTTTAAGACAAACTTGAAATAAAGTTGGAAAACCTAAACCTCAGGAGAATAGTTGATACTGAATTTAGGACTCTAATTTCCCCTTACCTGTGGGCTTTTTGTAATAACATGCAAATTACTGAGGCTCTAGGGTAAGTGAAATGCTTATTATACTAGGATAACTTTTTTGAAAAAGTAGAGTTGGAATCATTATGCATATGAAATATAACCCTTCTAAAGAAAAAGTTCACTGTTTCTCTTAACTGGAAGTCATCCCCTGTGTTTTCTCTTTGTGTGTAGCTCCTAGTACCTTCTACTTTTCCAAACAGTATTGCCCAAGCATTTCCGACTCAAGGGCATGTGTTTACATATTCATACACAATTTAAAAAATATAATACACGGACTATTTTCAGTGCCAAATGTGGCTGTAATTATGTATTTCTTTTGGACATGTTTAATGTTATCAAAGCACGTATATACTTTATCTCCCTCAAGTTTTCCAGAACTCCATGGGTGGAGAATCTTTTTCCTTTTTCTTTCCAGATCACCAAATACAATTTCCTGAATGGACAGTCAATAAACCTGGTTGCTGAGGACTCACCTTTTCCCACTGCAGTCTTTAAAAAAAATTTAATCGCCTCCCAACAACAACAAACAACAACAACAACAAAAAACACACCTCTGGCTTGTTTTATTTTGCTTATTTCCTGCACAGGTATTCCATTTCTCACCCTAAATTTCTGCTTCTCCTTTTTGCTATCACCACCTAAAATTCCTCTATAAGGCCGAAAACTATGTTTAGTGATAACCTACTCTAAACATCATCCCACATTACCTTCAGGATAATCAAACTTTTGTCCCAATCACCAAAAGACGAAGTAAGTTAGTAATTTTACTGAACGCTACTTGCCTACATACAGCTTTCCTGGTTAACTAGGCAGTTTAAAAGCCACAGCACTTTAATTAGAATTGGGTTTTTTGAAATGTAATAAAACAATGCACAATCTTTATTTACTAAGAAATCACTTTCAGTTTGCTGATCTACAGAGTGAAGAGTATGCACTTAGTTTCTCAGCACATCCACAATACGACGCAAAGTATTCTTTGCACTGAGCCCTCAGCAGCGGCAGGCCATGTGCACGTAGGCATGTGTGTACTCTAGGTCCAAAAGCACGAGTTAACTAGCCTTGAACCTTGAAAGAAGGAATTATCACAGCTTCCCACCTCTCAGTCATACTCGTAACTGTACCAGGGCCCACCTGCTGATGCTACAGAAACATTTTACCATCCTGGGCACATCTTTGTAGGCCAGCAAATCTACCACACCTTGTAGAGATACTTGTTTTGTGAAGCCTTAGCACTTTCTGATCCAGGGTATCATATTCCACGGTGTCAAATGAATTTTCTATATCAGCAAACGCTCCCGCTCCAAACATTTCTAACAGAACCCTTCTGCTCGCCTGTTAGTGCAGACACCATTATTGCGAGGGGTCCTCACAGAGGATGTGGTGCTTGATACCAACTCTTAACATCTGGGTTACCGAGAGCTGGAGAGCTGCAGACCACCATGCTGCGAAGAATGTGGATGTGCATGAAAAGACCGCTGGAAAGCAAGCCTTCCCAAAGGCTTTCAGGGCACCTGTGGCCCAGCCCACACTGGGTCGTGGCAGGGAGTCACCAGGGAAGGAGGGTCAAACCACAGCCAAAGGCATGGGCACAGGAGGTACCCAATGGCCCCTCCAGTGCTGACTCTGAAGGCAGCTAACACGCACTGGGCCTCCTGGCTGCTTTCAAGAGAGAAGTGTTTGGCCCCAGGCAGTCAGGCTCATTACTGCCCCCCAGCTTGGAAGTTCTTCAGCTAATACGCACCAACCAAGCAGGAAGAGAACCAAATAAAGACCTATTGATACACCAAAGAAAGTAAACCAAACCCATTTAGGCAAAAGCTCCGGTTCGTAAATGAACACCCATCCCTTCAATGGTTACTTCAATCATCACTCCTATTAGCTATCCAGAAATCTACCCTGGAAGAGAGAGGGTAAGATCCGGAACAGGATTTAGCTTTTGATAGTATCTTTAAAAAAGAAAAGAAGGAAAGAGAGTGGCCACAGTACTCCACTAAAAGTGTTTTCTATTAAACAACATAAAATGTCCACTCGATTAGTAGTAAACTTACAGCAGTTTTCCAGATTGGAGCAAAAACAACAGAAAAAAAAAATCTTAGGGAGCAAAAAGTGAAATATTACAGAAAACCAAGAAATTCATATTTCTAGGAACTGACGGTTTAGGTAATTGAACTGCAAGTAAGAATCATGGAAGAAGTCTACATAATAATTAGCTGCTGAGTTTTCTCATGTCACACCCTCCCAAACGGAGTATTTAGCATTCGGCGGACTTGTTAGCGAATAAATGCCCAACTGGAATTAACTAGCACCTCGTTCTGGAAGGCCGCCCTTGGCAAAAGTGTAATATCCACAAGGAAGAGCAACGTGATTGCCGGAGTATGCCGCGGGCTGCGCCGAGCACCACATTCTTTAGAGTAACACGTATGCCATCCACTTTCAGAGCCACCGGTCCGCGTCACCTCACTTCGCGCAACGCTCTGCCACTGGGCAACGCGCACAGAAGGGTGAACTTTCTAGACCGCAAGGGACAACTTTCTAAGCTTCACCATTGGCCTGCATTTGAAACGCGGTGAAGATCTGCAGTCTCACAGGCACCCAAAAGAGCTTCAGTGGCTTGGTGATGCCGGGAGGGGGTGATGCAGGGAGGGTAGGGGTGCTGGCCCAGCCGGCAGCAGGTCCCTCTGCAGAGACTCGTCATTTCATTCTCCCAGTATGAGGCACCCAGGTGTCCCACTCCGCCGGTGCCTCTGCTTTCATGCACCATTCCTGTTATGTTTCTTTAAATTCAGTCTGCTCCTGCAGGAGACTCCCTGGCAAGTGAAAACAGCAGCAAAGGTAAAAGAATGCGGAGAATTTGGCTGCTGCCTGCAGTATGAGGAGGAACAGCAATTACTCAACCCTCCTAGTGTCAGAGGCAGAAAGGAGCATGTGCATTTCGGCAAGTTTTGGCCTGTCTGTGCTCAAGCTTCTCCCTTTCCTTATCTGTCACCCACCTACCTCACAGTCGTAATAATTAATGAAGTAAATGAGAAAACGGAGAGAGCGCAAAAGCGGCAGGCCAGCACCGACATAAAAGAGAGGCATAAACTCCACCTAGAATCCAGATTAGGACAGTTAAGAAAGCTCAAGGACTGTCAGCACTCAAAAGATGTCACTAACTTCCCCATGGATAACGATGTTTCAGTGCCCCTCCCCCCTCCACGAAAGGTAACTGTGGGAGAACTCTTGACCTGTCCCGAGCTCTTCTGCCTGCAACATGTGGCGAGGAATCCTGTGGACACTGCCACCTTCCCCGTCCCTAGCTCTGCAAACACACGGTAATATCTGACTCTTGCCCAGTACTCCTTCGTAATAAAAAACATAGATCTTCTGACCAGCAGGGCCTTACGGTATCTGGCTCAGCCCCCCTGCCTTCCCGCAGGTAACTATTTACTGTCCTTCTGACAAATGAAGGCAAAGTCAAGTCAAAGGAAGTTGAGGCTTTATTTCAGTTCCGAAGGGATGAGGGGGCATCTGGAAGCCACGGCTACTTTCTTCTCCTCTATCAGCCCATTCTCATGTACGAGACTTTAGTGATGTGCTTCACCTTTCTGAGCAGCCTTAAATCCTTCCTGTAACAAGCTAGAATATACACAAATCCATTTATTCTTTTGACTAAAATACACAATTTATTTGACCCTTCACATTGTCATAGATAGTGGTAATAAGTGTTCCTAAAATTTGTCTGCAATATGACAACTCAACGGTTCTGACAAAGAAACAAAACACCCAGTCTTTAACCATTCAACAATCCTATTTGGCTTACAGAGATAAAACTGTCTACAATGGCCCTGGCTGGTGTGGCTCAGTGGACTGAGTGCTGGCCTGTGAACCAAAGTGTCGCTGGTTCGATTCCCAGTCAAGGCACGTGCCTGGGTTGCAGGCCAGGTCCCCAGTGGAGGGGGGTGCATGAGAGGCAACCACACACAATGATGTTTCCCTCTCTTTCTCCCTCCCCCTCTCTCTAAAACTACATAAATAAAACCTAAAAAAACAAAAAACTGTCTACAATCTATCCCTTTTCCTCACTCAGAATGCTAAATGTTGTTACTTTTTTTTTTTTTTTAAACAAAGCTCCAAACTATGGAAAGTGTGAAACAATAGGAAGGTTTTCAAGCTCTGCCTTTGACAAGATGATGGAATGTTCCTCACGCCCTCAGTGAGGCCCACACATCCTGTCTGGACGGCTCCTCACACGGTCCAGGGCTGAAGTGGTCCTACACATCCTCTTCACACTGTACGTCCAGTTCAGGTCAAACTTCCTCAAGGTAGCTTTGCCGCATTTTGGCAGGTCTTTCGGAGTCATAAAAAAGAGGTATCACGAGTCTCCCCTATTGAGATGCCTTTTGTTTTATCACAGCTGTGAACTGTTTTGCTCGTGGCTCCGGATAAGAAGCTAAATAAGTTACCTCTGGT
Source organism: Mormoops blainvillei (assembly GCA_004026545.1). NCBI lineage: Eukaryota > Metazoa > Chordata > Mammalia > Chiroptera > Mormoopidae > Mormoops > Mormoops blainvillei. The sequence continues at coordinate 240,022 of PVJD01000974.1, forward strand.
GGACCAGGACTTCGCAGGCTCAGGTTTCATTCTGCCCTGCCAGAAATTCCTTTCCGTTTTGAATCTGAGATGTTTGTTTATGGTTTTTGTTTTGAAATGCTAAACAAGACAGACACAGTCTCTAGTTACAGCCTACGGTATATCTTTTTTTTTTTTTAACCTGCTGTAGCCAGAGTGGCTGGTTGCTAAAGACTCAGCTAAAATGTCCATAGAGTGGACTCTTCAAATTATCTTCTCAGGGACTTGAAATGTAAAAGGACAACACCTTAAGATACAATTAACACTGAATTTTCTTTTTTAAATGTTCATAAGATAAATGTTCCCAGCATATTTCAAATTAGTGTGTTTTCACTCTGACAAACAGCTACTTAAATGAAACCCTGAAATTTGGAAGTTTACCTCATCTTGCCGATAGGTTTCATGTTACTAAATACTCATCAATTAGCAGACATACTAATCAATTTCTACTGTGTTATAATAAGGTTTCCTTGTCAAGAAGCAAATAAAAAAGTTGTCAACTACCGACTCCCAGGATTGTATCTTCATCAAGTTCTTTCTCCTTGTTCCATAGTAGCTAATACAATGCATTTGCCTTGTGGGTGGCTCCAACCCCATTTACGGGATAAAAGCAATACTTACTTCCAAGCATGAGGGCAGAGGTACAGTGCTGTCCTCCTAAAGTGGGACCAAAACTACATTAGGAACTAAGGGGACAAGCACATCAGGTATTTTAATTGTAATTGTTCTTTTCTAGCCCTCCATGCCCTCCATTGCTGTACAAAGACTTCCCAGGGAAACCGCAATGCAAATCAATAGCAAAGCTGCAGTATTAGTCCCCGTGAAAGATGGATGGAACACATGGGCTCAAGAAAAGCGGCACACGGACTCTGGCACGGCCACCATCTCCTGCTTGCTCCCAAGCCTGTCTTCGTCCTTGAGCCAGCCGGCCCGTGCTGCTTCCTCCGGCAACCCCGGCCATCCCAACCTGGCCCTCGCGATGCTCCTGAGGTCCCCTGTATCTCCAGGGATGTCTGGGAACTCACGGCAAACTTTTAACAAAAAGGAATTTCATTCACTTTCATAAAACCACATGCCATCAACACTAAGATATGTCAACGTTTTAAAAATATTAATTTGCAATAGCTCTCTGGAACTAAAGGAGTCGAACCACAAAATCAAGCAAATGTCCGCACTGCACTGAAACACCAGAATGGTTGGGAACTCCAGTCACCCTGGGCCAGACCAATGAATGTTTTCTTGGTCCAGAAACCCTGGACTAGTGGTCCGTTGGGCTAAGTATATGTACTTCATAGACCCATTTTCTCTGACAAACACCTGAGGCCAAAATTTCTCCAGCTGAGTCCTCTGTGGAGGAAGTGTGTGTATGTGTCCACAAAGTAGATTTATCTATTTACTTATTTATAATCTTAATTTTTTTCCATTACCATTTAGTCCCCTTATGTCCTTCTCCCCCCAGCAATCACTACACTGTTGTCCATGCCCATAAGCCCTTTTTCACTTTTGCTCAGTCTCTCTACCCTCTAGCCTTCCCCAGCCGTCATCCTGGTCTCCACCTATGAGTCTGTCCCCACTGTCCTTGTTAGTTTAGTTTGCCCATTAGATTCCACATATGAGTGAAATAATACGGTATTTGTCTTTTTCTGACAATTCTGCCTTATTTCACTTAACGTAATGTTCTCCAGGTCTATAAGTTTTTATATACATATACATACACATACACACACACACACACACACACACACAACTTATATAAAGAGAAGGCTAACAGAAGAAAATAAGGATAGAAAAAAAGAATGGAAATTAAAATATTAATCTTTTCAAAATCTATCTGGCAGCAAAAATACTAGCCATTATATGCATACATATAATATATGTAACACATGTATGTATTAATTCTCTCCAATCCTCACTATAATATTTACTTGACAGAAAGCCATTAAAACGCCATTTTCACAGATGAGGAAACTGAAGCCCCAACAACTAAGCAAGCTGGATATTCACAGCTAAAGAAGTAACTGGGCTGAGATTTGGACACAGGTTTATCTGGCCCCTCAAGGCCCATTTTCTACTTTCTAAAGCATCACGCTCAGAAGGAGGGAGGGAAGGCTACCCTCCACTCAATTCTTCCTCACGGTCAGAGTCAGAGTTAGGGCCCCTCTTAGCTCTCCTGAGAGGTCCAGCACTTCTTATCTCAGGGCTTAGCTGTAACTCTCTTGGACTATAATTAACCGTCTCAGCTAACTACCATCAGACCATGGCCTTTGTGAAAGCAGGGCCCCTATCTTATTTATTTTGGTTGAGAAATAATGATCATAATAGCAGGTTGTATGATCTGCCGCACTCTGCGCCACCTGCTTTACAGGTACTAGCCAGCTTCTCGCCACGTAAAAGCGTGGTCCCTGGGTCAGCAGCACTGACATCACCCGGGAGTTCGTTAAAAATGCGGAATCTCAGACCTGACTCAGATCTACTAAACCAGAACCCACATGTTTAATAAGGTCCCCAGGTGATCTGTATCCACATTAAAATTTCAGAAGCACAGTTTTTTCTCATTTTAGCCTTACTGCAAACACAGGTGGTATCTATAACTATTACCAGATAAGGAAGCGCAGGCTTAGAGAAGTGGTATCACCACCATACTGTGCCAGAAACAGTAGCTGCTCAGTAAATACTCGTGCCTGGAAGGACGGCAGGAAAGAAAACAGAGGAATGGACTGGCTGCATGTCTGCCGTCCGGTTTCGCTGACTTGGTATCAATTGTGGCAACAGGTGGGAGTGGGGCCCCGGGCAAGACAAGCTGTTTCCTCAGCTCAAGCCAGGCCAAATCCTGTGGTAACCATCAGTGTGAACGCTCCAAGAGCCAGGAGCAAAATTCTCCAGAATATAACGTGAAGGAAAATGTACATTACCGATTATAGCAAATTTAGGTGCCTGCCTCTTTCCCAAGTAAAATATTAGCCCACAGATAAACAGTTATACATTTACAATACAAGTTAACAAAGAAAATTTCAGATCCCTCCTTCTTTACTTTTACCCAAAATATACCAACTTGGTAGAAACTATTTAGACAAAGTATAACAAATGGGCATCAGGAGGGAAAAGAAAAAAGAACTTCAGAGGCTTTTAAATAAGCCTTTTAAGTCGACACACTTATGATGTAGGGAGGAGGGATTTGAACTCAGTAATAATTCGCTCCCTTCCGAAGAATCCAAACTCCTTAACTACTGATGATCAGTTACTCGGGTAGATGAGGATGAAGTAGAATGAGAAAATGAGCCCCTATCAGTTGTTATACTGATTAGCAGCTTTGTTGCTACTGTTTACTCCAGTCATTCTTCTAAGTGGCGCACAGGGGTTCCCTCGTGGAGGCTGGCAGCAGCCCCATTAGTAACCCACTACACAGGTGAGAAGCTGAGATGCACCGAAAAGCAGAGCACAGATCTGACCCCTGTATTTCACACTGGCAACTACTCAGGGCTCAGGAAGGAGCTATGGTAGTGAAATCTGTTCATTTTGTAACAGAAGAAAAAGGGATCTTTTTTTTTTTTTTCCACGCGGGCCCCAAATGAACACTTGCTGGTGTTCACCTTGATGGCTTTCTTAAATTGAAAAGTATATTCAACCTTCCTCTGTCCATAAGCCAGGCGAGGCCTTGTCTAAGCACAGAGATTTTCCATGATTTGACCAGGCTAACTGGCCAGGACCAGCAGCAGAAAGTGGGTGAAGCTGGGAGATGCCGATAAAGGGACACCTCCCAGTTCACTGCCCACGCTCATCTGCCTGGTGGAACAAGCCAGAACAAAGAGAAAATCACTCTCAAAAGGCAGCTTGCCACTTTGAACCACAGCTAATAAAGCGTTAAGAATGCAGCCTCATTCTTAGATGTTGGGAAACACTCTGTCATGTATTGCACAGGCTCTAAGGAGAATGGGTAGGGTCCCCTCCCCCACCCCACATCGATCCTACTCATACTCTCGCATCTAGTGTGAATCTGAATTCACCTTTTCGGCTTTGTCACCAGAGCCGGAAAAGATCTTCTCAGATCCTGTGATTCCTAGAACAAATTTCAACCACATATTTCTCTCACCAACTAATCATATACAGACTCGCAGAATCACTTCTACTTGGCCTGAACTTACATTACCATGCGGACTTTTTAAGGTCTTACTGCTTATTCTTTTTCTTGATTTTTAAAAGAGTGTAAAGGGTATGGAACTCACCCGGGAGGGCCCCAGGCTCTCCCCACACTGCTCCCCAGCCCCGGCAGAAGGCCTTGTACAGAGCGGATCAATGAATGAGTGGCTAAGTTCTATGCAAAGGCAAGTCAGATCTTTGAAAATTCGGCTTTGGATAATTCAATATCTGAGAAGGAAGGCTTTTAGTTTGTTATTCATGCATGCTTGGCTAGTCTGCTGTTTCGTCCTCAAATAAATAATTAATTGAACTTTACTAGGGCATCTCCAAAATCCTGGTGCTGCATGGGCCACGTAAAACACAGGGTTACAGGAGCCTGCCTCACCAAACATATTTACCTTCCACTCGCTTTACCACCTCCTACCAACGGTATTTCCAGGCTAAGGCAGTAATGCCATCTTTCACGTTAGTGCCCTAGCCTGAAAGATGTTAAACACACCCACATTTTCCAGGAATTTCACAATTAATGTCTGGAATGTGTTTTGGATTATTCTTCAAAGGACGACATAGTTGCCCTAAGATGAATTCAGTATTTTTCCCTTGTCCCGTTTGTCATTCTTCAGTCCTCCCACTCCATTACCTTTTCGGGGTCATCTGCTTTATCCATTTCCCCAACTTCATAATGCCTGTCTCCTGTATCCCCAAGCTATCCCCTTGTTCATCCAGATCCTTACATGTTAATCAAGGCCCACAAAACACAGAAACCTGCACCAAATCATTAAATACCTCCGACAGGTGGATGTAATGCCCACAGTTAAGCACTGTTCTGAATAATTTTCTTCATAAATTAACCCACCTGTTCACAACTGCACTGCCAACATCTTACTTGTAGCCTGTCCTGGTCATTGTTAAATATATGTTAATGGCTGCAAATGTCTCCAGGCTTGCTATTTTTGCCTTTCTGATCCTATGCAATTCCTCTGCCAAGTGTTTTATGTGACTGGACTCCTCAATACCAGTGAGGATTCTGTAAGCTTGATCGTCAAAGTGAAGGTCAGAAGTCCTGTCACTTGTATATGTGCAGTGAATAGTTGTTCTGAGTTTTGTCAATATTTACTTTTAGGAGGAACTACTTATTTCCTTGTTTATTTGCATTGGTTTCCCTTCCCATACTCTATTAAATGTATTTTTAAAGGCCCTCTGCTTGTTTCTCTCTCTGGCATGGAAGAACTCACTCTACCTAAAAACGCGGAGGTAGAAAATGAAAGATATTACCCCATAACTGTCTTGCAGTGATTAGAAGACAAACTATCACCTTCCAATGGCAACAGCATCAGAAAGCCACATTCTGTTCGGCACAAGTACCCAGAACACATCCTTGATTCAGCTACTCACTGCCCTATGAAAGGTGGGTAGGAGGACAGTTCAAAGTGCCCAGGGAAATAAAAGGAGGACTTGTGTTTTGAAAGGGGCAGTTTGTAGATGGCAGTGGTGAAAACACAGAAGTTCCGCAAAAAGGAAGCCACTGAGGATATAATCACTGGAAAGAAAGTTGCTGCTCATCTGCAACAGGGATCACCTGGATCTAAGACAACTAAGTTCTCAGAGCAAAGCCACTCAGTGGTGTCCACCAGCTTCCACGTCACTCTGTCCTCACACACTGTCAAAGTCAAGCCATCATCTGCCCTTTATTACCTGGAGAGAGAAGGCCGATCATACTCCCCTGCGCCATGTCCCACCCCTTACAGAAGTGTAAGTACTATTCCACATCAGGAGGAAAAAAACAGTGGTTCTCACCCCTTTATCTCAAACTATAACCCTCACTGTCCAATCAAAACATTCTTCCTTGAAAATCCCACTTTGGTCATTTTTTCAACGCTCTATCTTTGACCTCCCGAAGAGGTCTCCCATCCAGCTTCTTTCTCCAGAGTTCAGAATCCAAACTTGTTTCTCTGGCTTTTAGGCGATTTACCTGGAGTCAGGCAGCCAAGCCAAGAAAAAGGCCACGGAGGCCATTGTCAACGGCACAGAAAGACTCACCAATGACCTGAAATGGGACAGGGACTTGTATCCTCCTAAGGACCAGCGCACACTTTTTAGGCTGCAATTAAATTCTTAAAATGCATTAGCAAAAAAACTTTTTAAAAAATAAATAATTAAATCGGGATTTACTTAGTAACAATCGAAGTGGTGCCGAAAAGAAGCTCAAGTGTGCATGCCACGTGATTCACAGGGCCCAACTCTTCACATTATTTAACCTTGCAGAAAATATTTTCTCTGCAGTATTCTTCCTGTGGAGAGGACTGTTCAGCCATTTACCCAATGCACGTTTACTGAGAGCCTACTGAGGGCTGGCATGCCGTAACATCCTACGGCAGTGAGTGAGCCACAAGCTGGAAAGGGTCCATTTCTGCCCTAATTTATGTAACTCACTTACTGAACTAGATTGAAAAACATGATGCCCACCCCCTCCCCCCCAAAAAAGCCCAGCATGGGAAGTAACACAAATAAAAATTAGTGCAAGCTGGCAAATAGAGCAATGTAATTTGTATTTAAATTATGTCATCGAAAGCAGGCAGGTTAGTCATGATAGTATTTCCATACCATGCACTGTTTTTCTCAGTGGAGTCAATTAAAGTTTTTCAAGAGTTTTCATTAACAGATACAACCAGTAGGGGTCATTTTAGTGCAAAAATTGCAGCAAAAGAGACTTCAACATGAACAAAATATATCAATTCCTATCCGTGTTAGTTGTGATGATCATCTTTCAGCGCATGCCTCTCCGAATAAAAATGGAAACTGAGGGAAACACTGGCCATTGAGGATTTCTTGCAAAGTAACAGAAAAACAAATGAGAAAGTCGACGCCTCCTAGATAATTACTGACGTGTAAAGACTCCCTTAATTCTTAAAAAGAAGAAAAAAGGTTATTCACTTAAGCTATGTTTTTCATAGATCTTGTAGTGAAGTGAAAATACTGGAAATTTTAGGCACACTTCTGAAAATATCTGTCTAAATCAAACCGTTATATCATGCCAGGTAACACTGTCTTTCTAACTTTGGTTTCATGGGTTGGGAATGCAACTTGACTGCTGCTTTTAGAATTACAAAATAAGAATAAAATAAAATGCCCTGCGCATTTTACAATTTTGGTAGCTGAAGACAGGCCTGCTAAATGAAAAGTGTTGCTACAGAACATGAATTCAGATATAACATAGCAACAAATATTTCCAAGCATTTTCAAGGTTAATACCAAGTGCATGGGGTGTTACCAGAAGAGAGGAAGCTATGAGGGATCGCATCATTTCAGAGGAATGAAAGGCTCACCAACAAACTGCCAAAATAGCTACATACTGTGACACGGGTCTATTGTTGCCAATACACTTGATTACTGTGCCTGTTCCCTGGGCCCCACATTTCCTTCACCAGAAATATACCATGAAGAAACAAAACAAGGGTTAGAATCTTTAGAACCTCCCAAAGTCCTTCTCAGAGCACAGCAGTTTCCACTACATTTAACCCTGTTTCATGCTGCCTGTTCTTTTCAGATTTATGGGAGGCTGGCTTGAGTAACTTGTACACGCCGAGTGGCAGGGTTCAAAGATGTATCTTTTAGTCCAAGTCCTACAGAATTACTGAAGTCGAACACGTGAAATTGTATTAGAAGTTTATCTCCTGGCCGTTCTTTCTGATGTGACACATAAAAACGTTATAAAATGAGACTTAACCCAGGTGAGAGGCATTTGTATTTCAGGCAAATGAGCTCTTCTAACCCAGGGTCCCAGGGTTTCAGTGGGCATCCCTTCTGAGAAGTGTTCCCTGTGTTCATTACTGCCCACCAGAAAGGTTTCCCCGGATTTTCCTGTCCAAACTCAAAAACTTGCAGGTATAAATAATTTTGCATATGTGTGTATTGAAAGAAAATCGCGGAACTGAAGCTTTTTAATAGACCCATCAAATCCAGGTTGCTACTCTCTTTCCAGTACCCCAGCACAAGAAATACGTACATGCTTAAGGATGCTCCAGAATAAACCCTTCTTTCACTAGGTGCTGGCTGTGCGTAGTAAGGAAGGGACAAGGGGCAGAGGGCGCCTGTCCGTCTTCCTTGCCTCTCCTCCAGAGGTACAGCTGCTGCTGCTCCTCTGCTCAGACACTAGGATGCCCTGGAACAGCAGCATCATCCCAACGTCACCCCCAGCAGCGATCCCACTTTTAACGGGCGCTCACGAGTCCTGCCCACTATGCAAATAAAAAGAACTCACTACCTTGTCTATACCCCAAGCCAGACCGGGCGCCCCGGGGCGGAGGCAGGCGGGCCCGTCTTAAGGCCACCACCCTTCCACCGTGGTTCTCCCAGAGAGGGCTCCACTAATCTAATCTTTTTCTCCTTCCATCAGTCTCGACACCGCGGTGCAAAATGCGTAGTGGAGAACCCAGCAGAACAATCCTCGCTGTCAAACGAAAAGAAGGAAGCGGCGACGCGATTGGAAACACGCGGATACCTGATCTTAAAAAGCAGCCACTAATAGAAACTACTTTATACTCCCAGGTACAATCCCCCTCCCCCCTCCATTCAGGAGAGAAAGCCTTTGAGCGTTTTCAATAGGCAAATAAATGAGTAACCACCGTATGTAACTTCCCCTGGGTTGACATATGCTGGAGCTGAAAATGATTTATAAGCGGAGGAGGAAGGGGGTGAAGGAAGAACGCAGGGAAAAAATAATAGAGTCACAGGGAGTAAGCTGGAGACACGTCTCCTCCGCCAGCAGAAGATTTCGCGGTCGGCGTGCGGCACTCGGTTCCACACTGCGCTAGTGTGGGGAGGGCGGCAGGGGTCGGATTCCCCCAAGGGCTCGCGACAGCCCCGCAGTGCCCCCGGCCCCCCTCACCTCGGGGCGCAAGGCCGGGCCACCCTACCCAGCCCAAGCCCGAATGGCCACACGTGTGCGAGCCTGTACGTGGCCCGGGGCGATCCCTCACTCGCCGGCCTCCACCCACGAAATCCAACCTCGCCCGCGGCGGGCCAAGCGTTGGGGGGAGGCAGTGAGCGGGAAAGGAAGGACGCGAGGGGCTCCCTCCCGGGGGCGGGGGCCGCCCCTTCTCCTGCGGAGCCTTCTCTTCTCGGGAAAGTCTCCGCCAAACTTTGTTCAGCGCTAGGGGACGGAGCAGGCCAGGTGGGAGGGGGTCCGCGGCGGGAGGCCGTACCTTCGCAAACGCCCACTTCGTACTCGGTGATGGAGTCGCCATTGAGCGGGGGCCGGATGACACAGCGCAGCCCCCGATCGCAGGCTCCGTGCAGCCCGTAGGCGCCGCCGCAGCTCTCGTTCCTCTGGCGGGCGCACATGTAGCAGCAGCCGCAGACGCCCTGCACGATGCTCCCGGGGCAGTTCCTGGGCTCTTCGCACTTGGACTCGTCGCAGGGCAGGCAGACCAGCGCCAAGGTGCCTGAGTGAATCAGCAGCAGCCCCAGCGCCCCCAGCAGCGAGACCAGGAGGTGCCCGCAGCCGGCCAGCCCCCTGCTCCCCGTCACCAAGTACATCCTCTTGCGCCGCCGCCGCCTCCTCCTCGCAGCCGGGCCGGGAGCGGGGCGGGCGCCCTCCCCTCAGTGGGGCACACGCGCCGCCGCCGCCGCAGCACCCGCAGCCGGCGGTCCTCGCCGCCCCCCTCGGGGCCCCTGGGGCGCGCCTCCCCTAGCGGGGCGAGGCCCCCGCCCCCCGTGCGGGCCGCGCCGACCCCGAGCCCACTAGCGTTGGCGCCAGCGGTAGCTTCCCCTCCTCCTCCTCCTCCCGAGAGGGAAAGGAAAAAAGAAAAAAAGTTTCCTCCCGGCAGCTCCGGTTCAACCCAAACTTCTGGCGGCGGCGGCGGCGGCTGCGCTCCGCTCCAGCCCGGGCTCACGGCGCCTCCTCCCACTGCTCCTCCGCGGCGGCGGCGCAGCCTCCGGGCGGGTCCCCGCCTTCCAAGCCGCCGAGTGGGCGCGGTGGAGCAGAGAAGGTCCGCTGTGTTAGCGCCGCGCGCCCCG